>JANHJO010003924.1:546289-556470 GCA_032468235.1 Pseudoxyrhopus heterurus | reverse complement strand
TGCTGACATTGTAAACCGCTTAGAGAGGGTTGCAAGCCCTGATAGGTGATATATAAATACAGTGCTATTGCTATTGCCATTGCTATATCTGTCCTATCGTGAGCATATGTTCCTCTTCCTCCCAAGGTGGCTTCTGGTCCCAAGGCAAGGTTTACATACTTTCACTCATCTTGAAAACTTAAGCAATATTTTCTTAATGCCTTTCCATAAGTGTCAAGTGCCAGAGAAATCAGAAGATCCAGGCAGTTCAAATGAGTATAAAGATTTAATGCAAGCTTAAGCTCTCTACAAGAATCTGAACTGCTAATGGTCCAGGCAAACTGGCGGTAGATACGAATCACAGGAATTCAAGATGCGCTGGACTTAGATCTCTTGTGGATGTGAATGAACTCATGAATGGTGAGTTTGAACTCCTCCCTCGGGCTCACCTTGTTCACCTCCTGCAGGAAGTTTTGTTTAGCATTATTTCCCACTCTAAAGAGCACATATGCATTCTCTGCTTGGCACATGACTAGTATGGGCCACGCATTGCTTCCTGACTGAAGAAGTGGATGACATAGCCCTCCTCCACACCAAGCTGTGGGGCAAGGCTTGCAGAGGTACTGGGCGGGAATACATACACATTGCAAAAAGATTAGAGTGTTTAGGAGCAATGCATTTGCAGCATGACTTGTGAAAATGTCAGGAAGGCTTATCTGGAGAGGTGGCAATAGAGTGGGGTGGAAAGGAGGCAACAGAAGAGGAGATGGGGAAACAAGAGAAATAATATGCATGTGCATGAGAAGGAGAAGGAATAATCCAAGTCAGCCTGTAGTTGAAAACCACAAAATAGGTTGAAAAGTACTGAGGGATGAGCCGGAGACTTGGTCAGGAACATACCAAAGTCAAAACAAAGCAAGAGACAAGCGCAAACTTCAAAGCCAGATGCCAAGTTGCTTCCAGGAATGGAAGACAACCCCTAAGCAGTTTAAATTCTCTCTTCACCTTTGAATTCTCTCCTCACCCAGCATGCAATGCTGAAGCTTTCCGTGCTCAGCAGTTGCCAATAATGAGGCAAAGAACCTGCTTGCCGATTCAGCATCTTGCCACTTGCTTGCGAGGCAATTACTTTGCTGAGGTGCAGGATTCTTGGGGGGGGAGGGGGTTGCCCTGCTTCTTAGCACCTGCATTAGCTAAAGAAGGATCACTGCTAGCTGAGGAGAGATCTGAAAAGGGTATCGATGTTGGATTCAGTGGCTGTTGAATCACTAAGCACAGCACCCAGTGGGACCTGATTCGCAACTTGGAGACCGGCTCTGAATCCATGACATCTAATGCAAATTTAAGCTGTTTTAAGCCCTTTAGTGTGAATGATCTCCCTTGTTTCATTTCTATCTATTCTAGTGCCAAGGCAAATCCAATTGACCGCAGTGCCTCCATACATCTTCCCTCCAGCAGCTAGTCACTACCCTGGGCTACCATTTTGTCTTGGACTACAAGACTCTTAAGTTCTCTGCTGGTCATCAGCTCCCTCCACCCCACCCCCTTTCCCCCTCAATAATCTTACAGTTGAGCCAACCTGACGTCTTAAATCAATGTTTCTCAGTCTTGGCAACTCAAAGATGTGTGGACTTCAACTTCCACAATTCTCCAGCCAGCCATGGAAAACATAGGAAATTCCTCCAGCAGGAATATACTAAAACCACTTGTATTAATCATGCATAATGAATAGCAATTTTTGCATATCATGGTAATGCGCAATCTTTTCTTAATCTTTTTTTCTGAAAAACATTGAGCCTGTAAACAATCTTGCTGAATCTTACGGCCTTTGGTCCTGTTGAGCTTTTTAATATTCCATCTTCAGTTTAATAAATATGGGAAAACCTTATTAAAATAATCCCACATTTTACAAGGACATATGTTCATTCTTAGTACAGTATTAACAAACTTTCAAAGAAAATTTGTTAGTTCAGATCAAAAGCCTATTTAATTTAGCAATGGCCATCAGGAGACTTTTAGAAAAGGAACCCATGAGTAACAACTCTCTTCCTCCCCTCCCCCCACTCATGCTTTCTAATAACTGGCTCTGAGAATCATGCTTTTTCTGATCATAAAGGTAATATATAGCTTGATATATTTACTGACATTCATAGGAGACACTGATTTTTTTTAATGCTGTTCAATTTACTATATCTTATTTAGCTATACTGTATGTACCGTAAATACTTTCATCACTGTATAATCATTTATTTGTCCTTGAGTTTCCATCATTCAGCTTCTTTAGCAAAACAGTGAAGAGACTTTATGTAATTTAAAGACTAATATTTCTACTAATACATAAGCTTTTGTGGGAAAACACTTCATTTTTTTCAGATGCATAAAATCTAGTCATAAGAAAAGATTACCCTAAACTTTTCTCCTAAACTTGCATAATTCCACTTATCTTTATCATGCCTATTCTAACCAGAAACTTGACCTCATAGAGAAATTGTGGCAGTCCATTGATATTTTTAGCTGCTGTTTCCATTATGGTGACTAGAACTGCATTAAGGATTCTGAGTGTCATTGCACCATAGATTTGTACAAAAACATGAAGATAATCATTTTTATTCTTATTGTTCGCTAGATTATTTCCATCACAGACTTTGTCTTTTACATAGCAGCTGCACATTGGGCTGACATTTTCATCAAACCACCTCCCCAAATCCCATGATCCCTTAATTCTTAGTCATTAGCTTCAAATAATTTCCTTATGAAATCCTGGAAGTTTTTTGTAATTTTAAAAAATTGCTCCTACACGTACTTATGAAAATTATGCATATTGTCCACAAAGGAATTTATTTTAGTATTCATGACATTCTATTGAAGAATTCCATAGCATTACAATACTGATATGCAAATAGAATTTACAAAACACACTAGTATCTTCCATGAAACCATATATTTCACAGCCACAGCATACATTTAATGTCTCATAAACAGCCTAAACCTCTCTATATCTAATCTTTTAACAGCCTGGCAAGCAGATTAAATTTAGGTCTACAAAATAGTAAGGTACTAAAAGCACAAAACTAATATTTATCCTAATTATTAGTAAATATTTCTATCTTATGCATTATCCGACCTTAATGCAAAATGCAGCATGTTCTAAAATAGGCAAGGGCTGTATTCCCCTCATATATGAGTGAGACCATGGATGTACATAAAAGCAATAACAACAGCTCTTAGAAACAACTCCATAATGTTTTACAGTACCCTCTAAGCAGTTTTCAGAGTCTGTATATTTCCCCCAACAATCTGGGTCCTCATTTTACTGACCTCGGTAGGATAGAAGGCTGAGTCAACCTTGAGCTGGTCAGGATCGAATTCCTGCCTGTGGGGAAAGTTAGCCTACAATGCTGGATTCTAACCCCTGTGCCACCATGGTTCATATATGAGATATGCATCATTATATATTTTTTCTTTACCAATGTACTCATAATTCATTCATTAAAAATATTTTAGGCTGTCCTTGAGGGATTTTTTTTTAAAAAAAACCCTTCTAACTATTCCAACTAAAACCTTTCCTTTGATGTTATCTTCATTGCCACAAATTGAAAGTAACCATAGTCTCTACATTTATGTATTTCAGTTGTATGGCTTTAATAGGATAAATAATAATTGATTTATTTATTACATTTTTGAAAGCTATAGGCTCCCTTTGTATAATTCAAAAGCAAATATTGTAATGGGAGAAAAGAACCACAGCATTTTTTCCAGGCTTTTGCTGACCTTTTTTTTTTTACAGATTCTATGTGGCTGACTCCACAAACTTCTTAAGTAGAATTTTCCAAACATATTAGCGTTGCAATCGCCAGAGGTCTATATAAAAGACCTTAATATTATAAAGACACGTATATTAAAAGCCTCCTGACATTACTTTGTTCTCCTTCCCACCGCTATCCCCTAACACACAATGTTATGTACAGCATTCTATGTAACTACATGATCAAGACTTTCATGTAAGCAGAGAGCCAATGGTAGTGCAGCAATGAAGTTACTTAAGTGGCACAGAGGAGACTCAGGTCCATCAACTCTGCCTTTTGCCATGAATGACTTTGGTCCTTCCTCTCTCTCAGGCTGACCTACCTCACAGGTTTATTGTTGGGAGGAGGAAATTCTATGTATAATGTCTTGAACTCCTGGACAAAGGCAAGGTATTTTTTTTGTTTTGTTTCATAACCTGGATTAAATAAATACAAACATCTTAAGGTTAGAATTACACGACAAGTTTAGACAATTAAATAGCTGTTACCTCAAGAATTTTTAACTTGAACACTTGAAAAGCTTTTAGGAAACAGCATAATTGGCCTAGGTTTATATTGTGTGTTAGCATGCAATTTCCAACCCAGTGCAATCTCTTAGTAGTGAATGAACTGGTCCCTGAGGGGAGAACCACATGTTTTATGTTTGCTTGCTATATAATCAGATGGAAATGTACAGAATTGGAAGGACTGTAAATAATTCACAGAGGTGGGCCATTATGCATTTGTTACTTCTCCTTTGCCCGTTGGGTGTCCTCTTTTAGAATGTGGAATAACATCCCAAATTTGACATCCAGACAATTTGACTTCCCAAGACTGGTGTGGTTCACCCTTGTTAGTCTAATCAAGTCACTCTGCTTATTATGGGTTCAATAATATGGTGGAAAAGGTGGATAGTTTGCCGGATAAAGTTAACCCAAATAAGCTATTACACATCTGTTACTTATTAAGCAACTGTTGGTGTTGTCAATGGACATGACCCAAGCAAGATGCTAATTTTCCCTGTAGCAGAGTTCAAATTACCAGCCAGAGTAATTGAATCTCATTTTGGTATATATTAGTTCGGCTTCCTTCTACCTTTTCTAGAATTATCACTATACTATTTTAC
Source organism: Pseudoxyrhopus heterurus (assembly GCA_032468235.1). NCBI lineage: Eukaryota > Metazoa > Chordata > Lepidosauria > Squamata > Pseudoxyrhopus > Pseudoxyrhopus heterurus. The sequence goes on along the minus strand of JANHJO010003924.1, from coordinate 551,580 downwards.
TCGGTGAGGATAAGAACATATAAGGAAGAAGAAATGAATTGTATACTTCGTAAAAAGGAAGTTTTTTTAGATAGTCCACCAAATGAATTCTACTTGAAGCGTAATGTTTGAATAACACGTGGCTCTTATTTATTGTTTCTATTCTGCCATCAGCTCTTGTTTTGTTTTTCTCATCACAGCTTGTCCTTCTAATATAAAAGAGTACCTGTTTTTGGCGGAACAGTGATGCATCTGTTTTCTGTACAGTAATTGGACACCCCTGCTATTAAATTAATTTAAATGATGAGCTCCAGAAACAGCTGATTCAATATCTCTTGTTTGGCTCTCTCAGTTTTAGGAAAAATAAATGTAAATTAAGGCTGTCTCAGGAATATATTTATGTGAAATACTAAGATCCAAACCACAGTACTAATCAAATCTTCAAGTCTTTTCTATCTCATTTGACAATTTCTATGAGCTTCAGAATAAAATAGCTTATTTTTTTTTTAAAAAAACTGTGTGTCAGTGGTAATAAATAGTCCTTCAGTTTTCATTAATGGAAGCTTTTTCCGCTTCCAATATAATACTGCACGTAAGCAAAACAAAGATATATTTGAAAATACGGTATGTAGGTGTTCTACGTGGGCACAGCTTAAGCTCATGCAACATTCTGAACCTGAATAGATGTGGCTCATAATACACTGAAACAGAAAGAGAGCAAGGTCTAGCAAGAGTTATAGCCCGAAAACATGGTTCAGTTTAATAGCAGTAATTTTCAACACTGTACTTGTTGAACAAATGTTGAAAACTGCATTAAGATTATCTGTAAACCATTTCAATTAAATATATCAGTTAGCATTCTTCATTGGATAACATTTGCGATCCTTATTACCTTAGTTTGCCAACAGTTTTCTACACTTTCAAGGTGAAATTAACCTTATTAACATCTGGATTTTTGCAGAAAGTGTTTTGAGATTCCTGAGGGTGTTGATTTTTTATACATATATACAAAAATGGGTACCTCTTTTACTGTAATACTACAAAACAAATGGATATGCTGTTTGCTGCTGGAATATAATTTCACCCAAACAGGCTACAATGCTATTCAATAAGACCTATTTCTCCATCTTGCATTCATTGAGTATACCTCTTATCCATTGTTAACATTACAGTAAGCTCAGTATTTAGTACAGACATGATCTAAGATCAGTCCTGGAGATTTTCTTCTCATCAATGTCTTCATGTTTTATATTTGATTATGTATACACAGATGTATATCTATGTACACTCTGAGAAAGGACAAGCGTGAACTAAAAATAGCTATTCATTTAATGTGGACTGATTAAAATTAATCACCTGTAAAATAAGGAATGTGGTTAAATTAAAAATTAAATTGCTGTATAACTTGACCAAACAAGTAAGAAGTGAATAACAGTTTCCCCCTCAACTGCATGACTAATAAATATTCTCACAGGCAACGCTTTCACACATAGAAACATGTATGTATTCACAGGAATCACAAAAAAGATGACGAAGAATGGGAGGAAGGCAGGGAATGGAAAGGTGCATTGGATGATGTGAAAGAAGAAAAGGGGGACAAGATTGATGGAGACGAAGGGAAGAAAGGACCAACTGAACAGGGAGACAAACAACATAGAGAAACAGGTCTTTTTTTTTTAAGACCTTACAGAAATGGTAAACATTGAGCAAAAAAGCCCAGCTTCCTTCCAAACCAAGACAAAATCTTCAAAGGTATCCATATTTTTTCAGTCTCAGAGACTGGCCATATGCTGATTTGTCCATTTGTTTGTTTTAACAGCTGTCTTCTCTTAAGGCCAATCACCCAATCCCAAATTAATCTGAGGGGGGGAAAAACCTGGTATCTGGCAAACACGGTAGTAAAGTTTCTGCTACAGATATATTTGCAGACAATGCAATATGTACCAAATACAAAATTATGACCTCTCATAAGAAAAAGGGGAGACTGGAAAAAGAAATAAAAGCACCTGACTGCATTAACAATCAGGTCGTAAATAGCATTACTGCAAAATTTGTGTGGACTGCTAAATTATATATGTATGTATGTATGTATGTGTATGTGTGTGTGTGTGTGTAAAAATGGTCATTAAAACACATTTAAAAACAAATGAAGAAAAGTATCAAGGAGAAATTATTAAGAAAACTTTATTATTGCTTACCTTACATGCCAGCTTAATGTTACATCAAACATTATCATTTAAATGGCATAAATAAAATATACCCCTTCACCTTTGCATGGAGAAGCCATGGAAATTCTGCTCCACAACTTGTCACAAAGACCTTGATTGATTTTTTTTCAGATCATTGCATCCTTCTGACTTCAAGAGTGTCAAAAACCTAAGAGATTCTATAGATCTTACAATTGCCACCGGACTGTGACAAAGTAATGGGGAAAAAGCACTTGAACATCAATACAGCTAAGGATGAGCCAAGCCTGTCTCACTTATAGAACAGGATAAAAGCAATATTATGGAAATGTCTATTGTAATTAGGGGCAAGTGGAGGAAGACTCTCAGTATAAAGACATCAATATATATTCTCTTGGGAGCCAGCAACTGGAGACTGAACCAATTAACACTGTAGTTAACTGTACCATAATTACACTAAGTTACAGCTCCACTTTGAACAGTAATTTAACAGGGGCAATATTGTCCTATTTTGTGATTACCATACAATGGAAATAAACTCATATTTCTAAACACAACCGGTTTTGGAACACTGAAAATTAAACACAAAGCATTAGAAAAAGGTGCTTTGCAAAGTCTGTTGTTGTGAGTAAAGCACTGCTCTTCAAAGCTTTAAAATAGTTTGCTGAAGATCTGAATGGTTGTTTTGAAGGCTGACTTAGCTGCCTATATGTGGGCCGCCCCAATGGTTATGACTATGCACGCACATGCCTGTTGTTGTGGCCCACCAGTGGCCAGTGGAGCTGGCAGCAGATTTGGACAGTGAGGAGGTTGGGGAGGCCAGTCCTGGAGTCTGGGGAAGGCTCTGACAAGTGCTCTGCATCGGAGCCAGAGATGGGGCCAGGGCTGTCTGACACCTATCAGCTGCCCTCGGAGTGAGACATCAGTGGGTCAGAAGAACAGCTGAAGCCTGTTCCCAGTGTGCGCATGCACAGAGATGCAAGGAGAAGGGAACAGCTAAGGAACAAGGGTTGACTCGGGAGTGAAGCCACAGGTGGATGGTGAATGGCCTCTCCTTTAGGGAATAAAGAGGAGCGAAAGGGGAGTGGTGTTTGCAGGAGACAATTAGTTCAATTCATTAGAGTAAAGATCTGTTCCTGACTTCTTGCCAAGTATTGTCTGCTACAGAGTGGCATTTGGAAGATATCAGCCTGGCAGCTCTCCAAGCCTGATAAAGGTCTGTAGTTGTGAAATCTCTTGGAAGACTGTTGGCCGGGACTTTGCTGGAGAGGAATTCACTTTAAAATAAATAAAAGGGGTTTTATTGGGATGAGGAGTCGGCTTCATGCTCTAGATGAGAACACCTGTTCGAATCAATTTTGGAAGCAACCACACAAACAATTCAAAAGATGTAGGTGCTTTAATGCTTCAAGGAGAGGGCTCTGCACAGTAATATAATTTCCAAAGCATTTCTTTCAAAAACTTTGCACTCTTCTAAGAGGTAGTGATTCATTATGATAAAATCGGCAATAAATGGAATGTTTTTTTGCTGTTCAGGCCTACTGAAAAGAACGGAAGTGAAAGATTTAATCAAGACCTGACAGGATGCCTTGTTCTTCTCGTGTAGTTTTAAGGACCATCATAGAAATTAATGTACATTTAAAGAGAATGAGAGGCTTTTAAATATGTTTGGAGGCTTTGTTCTCCTGATCAGGGAATGGCATGCTATCAAACTTTCAATGCTGGTTTCCCCAGCTCTTCTCACGTCAATATTATATTTTTAAATGTTAGACTACTAAGTGTTCAGCAATGTACTTTAAAAAGCGGTAGAAAATGAACATTTACCTGACAACATAAAGAAGCCAGGAAATGTTCCAAATGTTCTAAATGCATCATCAATGTGTACATGCAAATTTTGATGTATTTTACAATGAATCAGACTATGTATTCACCAATTTAAGGCTTTTTGACATAGGAAATAGCAGAAAAATGGATAATTAAGGAAGAAAGGTCCACAGGTTTGAGTCTTCCATGCAATTCTCAAAATAAGCCAAATAGTCAGGAAAAACTTATTTGGACTTCTCACTCTGCTGAAAATATAAAGCATGAATTAATGGTGCTCTGTTTATAAGTAATTCAACTGTACTTTGTAATGTCACTCCACGTCACAAACTAGCATTTCATATTATAAGGCCACATCGTCTCCACTGAGATGAGGATGAGATGAGCCTAAAGGTACAGATGAAAACCCCAAGGCTGAATGACGTATCCAAAAGCCTTAGTGTGGCTCCAGGTATCTTCAAACCCTATTAGAATGTAATTTTTAAACACGTTAAAATCCATAAATTCTCCCCATATTTTGATTAGTTATGCATAATTTACTTTCCCGAAAGAAATAAAAGCAAAACACTTGCAATTAAGAAAAATCTCCATTAAAGAGATATTCCACGTAGTTTTGAGTTTGTCTGCATGGCTGCGACAATAGTACAGAGCAAGAGGAAGGAAAGTCTAAGGAAACAACTGTGCACCTTCAAAAAAAAGAGTGTCAGGAAAGCAATAGACGAGGCAAGAGAAGGATCAGAGATATAAACCTCAAGATAAATCGAATTATAACTTCTTTCCCACCATCCCCAGATCCAATTATAAACAAAGATTAGGAAAATAGCCAGAACTAAAATATCTTACTACCATAAATAAGCACAGAAATGATATAGCTGAAAGAACCCAGGAATAAATTGCCTGAGAATCTCTGCTGAGCACTTTTTTCATTCTGTTGTAAACACCAGGCTGCAATGAGGTGCAGTTGCTTTCTGTGGCATGAAAGCTGGAGAAGAAAACTAAGAGAAAAAGCAAAAATGCTCTAAAAATCTGTGATCTGCACGATCTATCATTCCTGTTACAACCGCTATTAGTAAACAGTATATACAATCCCCATATAAATAAGATGCAGAAATGTTAATCAGCCAAATCTCAAAAGACCCATGAACATTTTAAAATGCAAACCATACTAAGATTGTTTGTCTGTAGTAAGCATATCTTACTCAGAGCAGTGCATTTCACTTTTCTCCCATGCTAGTAGAATGTTGTGAGAGATGTGCTGGTAGAAGTATTGCACAGTTCCCTCATTCTTAATGTCTAGATATGCTA
>JANHJO010003924.1:152844-165520 GCA_032468235.1 Pseudoxyrhopus heterurus | reverse complement strand
CAAGGTCACTCAGCTGGCTTTGGGCCTGAGATGGGGAACATAGTTTTGCAGAATGATCTCATGTCTTTTCAATGTTGAGGGATGGTTGCAACTCAGAGGTGATGCCGGATTCCATTCCAGGTTGATCTAAGCAAGCCTCCCCAGCTGAATCTGTACCACTCCAGATACTAAGCGTAGGAGTATGACTACGTATTGGGCAGCTACAGTGTAGTGTAAAGAAAAGTAGGAATCTAGGGAGTAGTTGTGGCAGAAATGGAGTGATTATTGTACACTTTGTGAAAAGGAACTTCCATCAATTTAGGACTTCAAAGATCGAAGTCACATAGACAGACAGGTGGTCTTTACCAGCCCTGATGGTAAAGTTCTACCTGGACTGGTCTTACCTACTGGCAATTAGTTGGCAATTAGTTTTTCCAGATTCTTGAGAAAGGGATCTCCCCATCACCTCTTGCCTTGTCTTTAACCGGAGAGGCTGAAGAATGATCATGGAGCTGTCAGACTACAAAGCAGCTGTTCTTCTACCGTAGAGGTGGGGAACAATGGCCCCTTTGTGACTTGTGGACTTCAACTCCCAGAATTCCTGAGCTAGCAGTCCATAAGTCACAAAAGGGTCATCGTTTCCCCTGCCCTGTTCTACTGAGTCATGGCATTGCTTTACTACCAGAGATACTATTCTGCTCTGAGCTACGGTAGAGAAAGTAACATTGAGCATAGTCAGGAGTTTCACTAAGCCTGATGTCCTTCCCTGAAGTATGACTTCCTCTTGTGCAGCTGATGGGAATCCCCCACCCCCCTGGCCCATTGTCTTGAAGCCATCTCTTCCCCAAGAGCTTCCTGTTCTCCTCCACCCAGAAAAAGATGGACATCAAAGACCCTTCCTAAGAGAGGATCCCATATACGACTTCTTGGCTCCCCTGGAAAACATCATCACTTCCGGCGTCGACGTTCCTCAGCAGGAGAGACCTTATAAGGTGCTCCTACTTACTGCACAAGGTTGCCCAACAGCGACACTGAGGAGCATCAGAAGTCCTGGATAAAGGAAACTCCCACAAGCTTTAATTCAAAAGTCAGGATCACAAGTCTTCACTCAAGATGGCAAATAGCACTCAATTAACCTCTCTCCCTCCTCCAATCCTTCCCGCTGACCCCCCTCCCCACAAAGAAAGCTTCAACAGCACAAAAGTCACACAGCAACCCAAAAGAGGCACAGCATGAAGACCCAGCATTCCTCAACTGGTTGGATAAAAAGCAGTCAGCTGGAACACCCCCCCCCCCCCAATATCCTTTCACTGCAGAGTCTTCAAGCTTTGGGACTGAGGAAAGAGGTGGGGGTCTGCTTTTAACTGCTCTGTAATCTCTCCAGAAAACTCTGGCTGTTGGGGAGATTAAAAGCACGGATTCGTTAAGCAAGAAACCGAAAAGAAAGAAACTTTTTAATATATTTTTTTAAATGGCCAGTTCTTGCAATTGGTACTTCCGACAAACGGAGGAGAAAGAATTGGCTGCTTCTTGTTGGTATTCTGAAGTCGAGCTCAGGGCTTAGTTTTTTAGCTGGTCTGCTGTCTCATCCGCGCCCGTTTCAGATCTGTCAATTTTTAGAAACACAAATGGCTTACTAAGGAATCCAGCTGCTGCCAGGGATGGTTTTTAAAGTGGATGCTTATCTCTCAGAGCTCTAGTGGTAATTCCTCAGTTCAAGTAGCCGTTAAAATCAACGGTACAATTCTTGTTATTGGAAAGGAAAGGACCATTTCCAAATCTGGACGATTTCAAGAACAAAGGACAAAGCTCCCTCCATGGAAGCTTTGATAGGAACATTTGTCTACATCAAGTTGGGTGCTTCCTCACACGCCCTAAAAGTATTAAAGCTGGTTCTTGCAGCAGCTTTAGGGCTAATTAAGCAATCAGATATTGGCCCAGAAAAAGGGACTAGAAAGTTTTATAAATAATATTGGAAACTAGAAGAGGAAATGTAGTATTCTCCAAGATTCAAGAAACTCATTGGGTGAGATGCAAAAGGGCACTTGAAACACCTCGTAGATATGAAGACAAAATGCTCATGAATTGATGAATCATGTCATCAAATACAAACTGGGTTATTTTTAGATGCAAAACTGAATTCCATTGACTGAAGGCTGTAAGGTCCTCCTCCATATATAGCTGGATGCTTTAAGTGGGGCTGGTGGGAATTAAACCCCCACTGTCTAGAAATCTATCTCCTGCTTCAAGAACACCCCATCCAGAACTTCCACCATCACTACCTGACTTTAAGTGTATAAATGTTTCTCTTTCTAAAATGTAGGATATTGTGGTCCTCCACTTTTCTCCTATTCTTCAGTTAAATAGCTATGAAAACTGAGTGGGAAGTCAACCAGCTGAGGACAGAATTCAAGAGTCACTATGGAGACTTGAGAGCATTAATGGCTCTCAGCCATTTAGCTAGTAAACCACACACAAAGAAATCCATGCATCGGTTTTCCCTAAACTGGCATCCTTCAAACATCTCAGAGGATCGTTTTCATGATGTGAATCAGATGGCAGAACAAGGTGGGGAGAAGTCCTACAGGTGTTGCTGGTCTACAACTCACCATTAGGCAATGTTCATTGGGGCTGCTACGATTTTTAGTTTAATATATTACTTGGAGGTCCAACTCCTCACTTTCACCATAATAAGAACAAAAGATCTATCTGGGAACAGAATGTGCAATGGTACCTTGCTAGTCTCAGATGTTGGCTAGTCTTCAAACATTCAATGAATGTTCTTGATGTCCTCACTAAGTGGCAGACGAAGCAGAATAGAATATATACTCCCCCAGGTCAGTGTTATTTATTTTCCACTAGCTGATTACCCGGCATTGCTCGGGTTTTTTTGTACAGCTGTGTGCGGGAGATTTAAATGCCCGCGCTGCCAGCAGCAGCTGTGTGGCGAAGGGCATTGAAACGGCCGGGGCTGTGTGGAAGGAGAGACATTTGAGCTGAGATTAACCTTAGTGAGTTAATTCGAGGAGTTGCTGTGTGGTGGGTTGAAGTTCCTTTTAGCCGTTAGACCACAGACATGTGCAGTAGGGAAAGCAGGGCGGAATACTGTTTTCTGCACATGCTCAGTAGAGATTTGTGTTTGAAGAGGTGTGGGGGTGTCCTGTTTGAGACCCTTTTTCAGGGTGAAAGAAGAGTGAATCTGGTTCCTGACCCACCCACCCAGTGTGTGTGTGAAGTTTGGGCCGGATTGGTGGAGGCAGGGAAAAACGTATTCAGGACATACATACAAACATATATATGCACATTTCTCTTTTATATAGAGAGAAAAACACTACTGGAAAATGAAAGAATAAATGTTGATGCCCACTGACTTAAGAGACAATACATTTTTTAAAAATCCTGCTTTTCAGATTTTCTACATTCGTTGAAGTATTAAGAAACAAAAGTCCTGATTGCAATCTGGATTTGATTGTCGTCCTTTAATATTCGGATTTATCAATTACTATAAATGCATGCACATTTTAGGGTGCCAATTCGCCTTCGATAAGGCACCATTGAATGACCGGTGATTTTTTTTTTTTTAAAGGCCATGACAAAAGAGCATTCAGTGCTTGCCAAAGAAAAGGACTTAAGTGGATTATTTTAAATATAAGTTGCATATTTTTATACGTGGTTTTTTTCTTAAGGGAAGATGGGTAATTTTGCAGGATAACAGACTTTTGTCATTAATCCAAAGAATGTTAATTCCGATTAAATGGGAGACCAGTCCCTCCACTATAATTAGCATCTTGAGGCTTGTGGTCAACCACAAAGACTATCCAACTCTCCACCATGAGAACACAATTCTGCTTTCTCCTTAGCCCAGTAAACGGTTTCGCTGGCAGATCATGCTACCCCCTCTCCCCGCAAAGCAGGGGAGCACCAGATTTCTGGGATTTAAAATCTAAAATCCTAACAGAAAGAATCTGAAGCCGAATCACGAGAAGGAATGTCAGCTTTGACCACAGAAAGCAAAAGGCCATCGGGTGCAATCAGCGTGAAACCCAAGATGGAGAACTTAAACCGCCAAAAATCGCTCCAACTTCGATGGCCAAACGGATGTTGAGGGAAAGAGAAGGCGGCCCTGCTTTCTTGACTGAGTTGTTTTATGGGCTCCAAGAAAAAGGGGGAGAAACAGAGTCTTGTGTGGTGCAAGACAAAACCCACCTTCTCCTCCTTTGTCAACTCTGCACCTTGTGACGGGGCACAGAAATTTAAAACACTGTTGAAACGCAACACATTTAGGCTTCCTGCCAAGACGGTAAACAATTCCAGCACCTACTGTTATCTGCGTGTCCTTGCTGGGGAGACTGAAACACACATAACGAGTAACGATTGAGTAAGAGGCACCGTGTTTCGGCAGAGACCGCAAAGGCTGAGGCGACCTCTCCTTATCACCCGAACCTTTCCGGAGCTGAGATCTGTGTCTCCATCCCACCTGTTTATTCCTCTCCTTTGGCCCCCAGCCTTGGCTAATCTTATCTTGACACAACCGACAGCAGTTGGGAGAGGTGCAACACCCCCATTGCCACAAACCTTGCGACAAACAAGTTTGTCTGGAGGCTGGTAGATTATTTACAGAGTGGGGGTATCACAGGCAAATCTCACCCTGCACGGACCACGCTGAACTCCCTTTCTCTCGCTCTACTCACCGATCACAATGAGGGTGTAGTTCACGTTGGTGCTGCCGAAACCGTTGGTGGCTTTGCAGATATAGGTCCCTGCATCCTCGCTTTCCACTTCTTTGATCTTCAGGCCTTGTTGGAGGACACGGAACCTCGTCCAGCCGCTGTGGATGGTCCGTCCGTCTTTCGTCCACATAGTGAGAGGCGGTGGATCGCCTTCGACCGGACACAGAAGTTTGATGGTTCTTCCTAACCTTGCAGATTGCCGGTGGATTACTTTGTCGGCAATTCTGGGCGGGCCTGGAGAAGAAAGAAGGAAATTCGTATGTTATTTGGCGATGGGCTGGAAGTAGAAGCTACAATAATGAGATGTTTTGCATGGATTACAGAAAGGTGGAACTCAGTCATTTCTGGACAGGGACTTTGAAGCTATGGTTCTGCATTTCTATAGAGGTTCTCCATCATCCAAGGTCATGGTTTTCCCAAAGGTGCCTTTGGCAGCCACACTGATAAATGGATTCAAATCCGTATGGCGGCTGAGAAGCCCTGATCATGTTGGCCAGGTTACAAATGGAAGTTGAAGGGTCTCCCTCAGCCCCAGTTTGTACCCCAACATCAGGGGAAACAAGACAACTTCATGGCCACAGGCTACCAATTGCTTGAAACGAAAGTTGGAACCAAAATTAGGAATGTTAACCAGCAGCAAAACAGCATATTTTTTCTTCATTGTTTGCTTGTATCCTTGTTCATAGCATCCAAGTTTGGAGACCTCTGCCCTAACAATTTCTCCTTCTCTACTGCCTGTCTCCCACCATCCATGGCTAGCAATCAAATATGAAATCCAATAGCACTCTTAAATTGTGACTCCCTTCTTAATCCCCACTGGTTTACAATGATTGTAAATGATTTTAAACACCCGTAATTTGGAGAGCCACTTGAAACCCATGTAAGGAATTTGAGGTTTTGTTTACAACACTGCCTTCCCTGTGTCCCAAGTGACAATAAGGAGCACTAATATTTCACTTCCATCTTGATGGACATTGATAAGCCTTCTTCAACAAAATTTCATGCTTGCTTTGTCCAGGGGAAAAATTACCCAGTAGAAGGGTAAGCAACGTGCAAGCTTTTATAAATTTGACAGAACATAACAAGCAAAAGGTTTAAGATAATTAAATTTGTTTCAATGCCTCGGCTTAAAGAGAAGCAGACAAATGCACTGATTTATTTCCCTTAGTTGGGACTACAACTGGAATACTCGCATAGTCCGGTTATTTAAAAAGAGGGGGGGTAAGTCCACCTGTTACAAGGAACAGCTGACCCATCTTGAATTTAGTTTCTGCTCCTCTACCACAGATGGGGGGAATTTAGCTCCTTTCTATGTTGAAATATTAAAAGGTCTACAGATATCTTTCCCTGTTTCTCACCCACTGGATCTAGCCACTCCGTTCGGGACACAGTTCTTTAAAAATGCATTTAAAAAAAAAAGACAAAAAACTTGACATGAGAATTCTGAAATCAAATGAGAATGGTGACCGATCAGTGCCGGAACGAAATTTTCCAGCTGTCAGGATCAACTCATTCAGTCATATGGTATTTCAAAGGAACATCTCTTTTAATTATCATTGAATTGAAATTCCTCATCTATACTTCAGATGAAGAACGGTTGCAGGATTTGGGTATGTCTAGTCTAGTGTGAAGAAGGACTAGGGGTGACACATAATAGCACTTTTCAATATTTGAGGAGCTGCCACAAAGAAGAGGGGGTCAAGCTATTCTCCAAAGCACCTGAAGGCAGAACAAGAAGCAATGGATGGAAACTAATCAAAGAGAGATCCAACTTAGAACTAAGGAGACATTTCCTGACAGTGAGGCCAATTAACCAGTGGAACAGCTTTCCACCAGAACTTGTGGTTGCTCCTTCACTGGAGGTTTTGAAGAAAAGATTGGACACATGTCTATGGAGATTCTCAATCATCCAGGTTACGGTTGTCCCAAAGGTGCTTTTCAACAGGAACTGGACTTTTATTTTTTTTCTTTGAAAAGATACTGGACAGTTACTTGTCTGAAATGGTATAGGTTCTCCTGCTTGAGAAGGGGGTTGGACTAGAAGACCTCCAAGGTCCCTTCCAACTCTGTTATTCTTTTGCATGAATTCTCCCTTCCTCTCAAGTAATCCTTCTGTCTCACCTTAAATCTCTCTTTTTTTAAATCTCTTTAAGTTACCTCCTGAATCAGTTTTTTTTTTAAACTTCTTCTGCCTAGTTGGGGCTTCTAAGCTTGGTCTCTTTGGGTCAAGCTTAGTCGGCGCCTTGTCTAAGGTTCTGGATTTCTCGCAGCCTTCAACTCCACACCTTTTATTCGCCAAAATGTCCTTTTTTTTAATTTCCCCCTCTCCGGCAGATGCTCTCGTTCCTATGAAAAGTCCCGAATTCCATTTCCCTTGCAGGCAGCACTTTAAGGGCTAAGAAGTCCCATCTCTCCCGCTGTGGTCTAATTATCTTATTTCCCCCTGCTTACATTTGCATCTTATTAATTGCAAGCCCTAGGCTCCAGATTCCTAGCACCCGAGTTGCCTCACGTCTTCTAATAAACCCCTGCCGGTTTGCACCGACTTCCGTTTGTTTTTCCGACCTCTTACAGGGCGTCCTCGGCTTACGATCATTTGAAGTTACAACGGCTCTGAAAAAGGAATGGATTTACCACCATTCCTCTCACTTATGACCATCACAGTACAGGGAGCCCTCGTGACCAGAATTGAACCCAAATTCAATACCACTTTGAGCTGCAGTGGCTCAAAGTGGTAAGAACCCAATACTGCAGTACTGCAGATCAGCAGTTTGGCTGATCGAATCCCACCAGCTCCAAGGTTGACTCAGCCTTCCATCCTTCTGAGGTCGGTAAAATGAGAACCCAGATTGTTGGGGGCAATATGCTGATATTGTAAAACCGCTTAGAGAGGGTTGCAAGCCCTGATAGGCGGTATATAAATACAGTGCTATTGCTGTTTCAACCCTTGCGGTATAATGGACGATTCATAGCAATTTCAAAGCGAACGTAATTCATTGGCAAAACTACTACAGCACATTTCTTTCTTTGAAGGTATGGGCCATTCATATCCAAGGCTTTGCAGAAGCGGACTGAAGCGGGGCAGCAACGACAAGATAGCAACAGTCACGTCACGGGGCCGTTTTTCGAAACTTGGCGTTGTTTTCCTCAGAACGAAGCAGTAGAAACCTCCCTCCTTCTCGGCCTCGCCCTCTACCGGCCACCTGTAAGAAACGTCCTCCCTCTCTCGTCCTCTCTATGGTCTGAGCAGGGAATGGCCGTTCTTCAGTGCCCTCCCCCTCAAGTCACTCCCGAGGGTTGGGCATCGTGTGGATTGAGAGCCGAGTCCCGGCTCGCGAGTCAGCTCCAGCTCCAGTTAGCCGGAGGACGCTGCCTTCTTGCTGGGAGAGGAAAAACAGAAGCCCGAAGCGGAGGCGCTGCCTCGCTCCCCCCCCTCCTTTGGGACTATGCCCTTCACCACAGCCAAAGTAGCCACACGGCTGAGCCAAGGAATCACCGCCAAAAGGGCAGCCGTGGCACTGTTGCTGGCAGCCTACGGGGCCAGGAAGTTGTACCCCATCCTGCGGAGGCAGTGGGCTGCCTCCGTCCTCCAGGTGAATGCAGAGACTGCCAGCCCCGGAGAGACAACAGCAGAGTGGAGGGAACTCGAGGTGGCCACCGCATCACCCCCTGGTGTCAACAAGGTGTTTTTCCTCCGTCTCCTCCGACTCCTGAGGTTGCTGTTCCCAGGGCCACTGTGCCGGCAGACGGGGCTCTTGGCCTTGCACTCAGCTGCCCTTGCTAGCCGCACCTTCCTCTCGGTTTACGTGGCCCAGCTCGACGGGCACTTGGCCCGCTGCATTGTTCGTAAGAACCCACGGGACTTTGCGTGGCAGCTTCTTCAGTGGCTCCTCATTGCCCTGCCGGCCACCTTTGTCAACAGTGCCATCCGGTACCTGGAAGGGCAGCTGAGCCTGGCCTTCCGCGGACGCTTAGTGGACCATGCCTACCAGCTCTACTTTGAGGGTCAGACCTACTACCGGGTCAGCAACATGGACGGACGGTTGCGTAACCCGGACCAGTCGCTCACTGAAGATTTGGTGGCCTTCGCTAATTCCGTGGCCCATCTCTACTCAAACTTGACCAAGCCTGTCCTTGATCTCATTGTGACTTCCTATACCTTGGTCAGTTCAGCTCAAAGGGGGCTGACACAGCCTGGCCTTCATTTATTGCTGGTTTGGTGGTCTGTGTCACTGCCAAGGTGCTGCGTGCTTGTTCACCAAAGTTTGGTCAACTGGTGGCTGAGGAAGCACGCCGGAAAGGAGAGCTGCGCTACATGCATTCTCGTATGGTGGCCAATTCGGAAGAGATTGCCTTCTATGGCGGGCATAAGGTAAAGTTGGAGGCAGAATGCCAATATTCTTTGGTAGAAAAAGAAGATTTAGTTTTTTTAGAAAGGGGAAGTCTGTGGGCTGTTTGAACTCTTCTGGTTCTGAATGAGGAATAATAACACAGTCTAATTAGAAAAGTAGAGAGAAGATACTGTGTTTTTATTTTCTTTATTAGTAATTTACCACCATCTCCTGTAGAACTACGCCAAAAGCCCCTGCAGCTAACTCTGGTTCAATTCTGCCTTAGGTGAAATGAAGCTGTCCCAAAACAGATTTAAACCAGCACCCTTGTTTACTTCCTTCCTTTGTTGTCTCCTTGAATATGTCCCGAGGCACATCTAGGGCTCTAACCTTGATTATAATCTGTCCTTGTTGTAAACTTCAGTCCTTTCCAACTTCCTGCAAAAAATCTTTCTTGGTTTCTGTTGATCCTACCTAATTCAAATAGTTGAAGTAGCTTTCAAGGCCTTCTAAGTTTGGCACCGGCTTGTCTTTTAATGTTTCCTACATTCCCAGGCAGAGGAGTGAACTGAAGGGCAGTAAATGTGTACGGTGTGGGGAAATTCTGATTGCCAAATATAGAAATAAGAAATATCAGCAAGGAATATAGGTGTAAATCAAAACTTCTGTTGATAAAGAATGGAAAAAGAAAGGATGTTTTAACACCGGGAAAGAGAATTTGATACTAATAATCGTATCTTTCATATATCTTACTTTTCCCCACTCTTCAGTGCTAATACTGCCGTACCAAGTGTGTTCTAAGGCCAAACATCTCTTCCTGTAGTAACTTCTTTCCAAAACGAAGGGTCATTTTAAGTCATATTTACACAAAAATCACAAGCAAATGCCTCTTTCAAGTTTCACCTCAAAGAAAAAGGATCAAAGTGCAACAATTTTGTTTTTCAAGCAAGGGCTCAATAATATCCCATGACCAGCATTAGACATAATAACATTTGTTATGTGATAGATGTCTGCATTGTATCAGCTGTTGGATTTTGTAGGTGGCATAGGGAAGTTTAGAGGATTCTTAGAGGCATGTATTTATTCCATAGTTAGTCATTTGCGACTTTTCAGTTAATCTTTGCAGTTTGTATTACCTGTTTGCATATAAAAGCTACAGTAGAAGGACTGTAATTCAGAGTGCATGTAAGCATACATCACAGAGCTAACCTAAGGATTCGTTTATGCTATGCCTGATGTGGATGAGGAAATGTTAATTAAACTGCATTAAGATTCATGGAATTCTGATCCAAAGGCTATATGCTTTGAGAGATTAATAAGGCCTGTATGAAGACGGTGTAGGAGGACAGCTGAGAGAAGATAAGCATTAGATAAGAAAACGTATATATGAATTAGAGAAGATAAGAAAATGGACAAAAATGGACAAAAGGGATGCAATTTCAAATTCTTAACTAAATTTGGGATGGGGATTGTTCCACTGAACTCAACTGCAAGTAGAGATTTTTAAAACTTTGCTGTAGGGCAACTAAAGTCTAGAATTCCTATCCTTCATTTTCATCTGTTTATATGGACTATGTCAGGGGTCTCCAACCTTGGCAACTTTACGATTTGTGGACTTCAACTCCTAGAATTCCTCAGCCAGCAAAGCCACAAATCGTAAAGTTGCCAAGGTTGGAGACCCCTGGACTATGTGATTAAGGCTATGAGTTCTAGTCCCACTTTAGGCATGAAAGCCGGCTGACTGTCTTTGAGCTAATCACTCTCTCAGCTAAACTCGCCTCACAAGGTGGTTGTGGTGGGGAAAATAGGAGGATGGAAGAATATTGGATACTCTTAAGTTGTTTATAAAAATAATACAGATGGGATATTAATAAATAATTTAACCCTTCTGCAGAGTGAGAAGGACAATCTGATGCAGTTCATTCATTGAGATACACTTACCACTGATGACAGCAAACCTCTTTCTTTTTTTATCCATCCCTGTTCTTTCACAATAGCTTAGCTGAAGGAATAGAAACCCATGCGCGATATTTTCCTTGGAATAGAGGTAGCAGTGCTTATTCTTTTTATTTCTGTTTAAAAACATTTTTGAGTGACAGGAGAAGGAGAATGAAAATCTAAGGATCTTTATTCTGCTGTATTTGGGTTTATTGAGAATGGTAACTAAGATGTTAGAGATTGGTTCATTTCTCTGTTGTCATATTATCACATCAATGCACTCTAAAATGCAAGTTGGAATTAACCCATAAGCGTTTCCTACATGGTAAACAACAAAGGGATGATTAAATCTGCTACTTCTTTTTAAAAATCTTTTTAACATATCCTGTTCCAACTTCTTTAAAGACAGGCTGCTGATTTAAGTTCTAATAGGTGAAATTTTTTTTCCTGCCATAGAAATAAAGAATAAAACTTCAGATGGTGACTCTTGTATATAAATATGCTGCAGAAGGCACCGACGCTGGGGGGGGGGGGGGGTCGTATGGCCCTCCCGCACGGCCCTCCCGAAGAAATCATTTGACTGTAACTTCTCGTATTTGTAGAAATAATAACAAACTCAATTCTTTATCTGGGGTGCTCTGAGTTTTAGGTTTATTTGCCCTGCAACCTAATTTGCATATTATAGTAACTCATGGTATTTTTTATCTTGGTTTATTGAATAAACTACAATTGCTTAAATCTGAACAACATTCTACATTGTAGATTTTGATTACAGACCATTATGGCTAGATTCATGAAATATATTAATTCATTGTGATTTTTTTTTAGTTTCATATGATTTGTGAACCCAGACTATAAGAACAGGTGTCTCCCTCAGTCTAACAGTCTAATTCATTTGGTTTTTATTCTTTTCTCTGATCCAGGAGCACATCAGTTTGTCTACATCAGAGGTCTCCAAACTTGGCAACTTTGCCAAGAATTCTGGGAGTTGAAGTCCACAAGTCTTAAAGTTGCCAAGGTTGGGGACCCCTGGTCTACATGCACCGGAGCTTCTTTGGTACAATTACATTGTTAAAATAAAAACTATATGGAGATGCCTTTGTCTTTGTGGTTGTAAACCTCAAGTCACTTTGTATCCTCCTGCGACTCTTTTCAGGTGGAGCTGTCCCTCCTGCGGCATTGTTATCATCAGCTGGCCTCGCAAATCAATGTGCTGCTTCTGGAGAGACTCTGGTATGTGATGCTGGAACAGTTCCTTATGAAGTATGTGTGGAGTGCTGCTGGGCTGGTCATGGTGGCTGTACCGATCATGACTGCTACTGGCTACTCTGAAACAGGTGAGGATGGCCCAAAATAATAAAATGGACATTTAAGCTCATATGTTAACAGGCAGGAGCTGAAAGAGAATCGATACGGAATCATTAGGCATGCTTTCAAGATGGTGGCTGAAACACTACTTGCTAATTCACTGGAAGGCTTCGTGAGGGCAGAATAACCCAGGGCAACTTCTCATTGGCTCATGTCTACAGGTCTCATATAGGCCATTTCCGCACTAGTGACTGATGGTGTTACCCAACCGTTCCTCTGTCTGTATGTCACAAGGGTCTTCAAACTTGGCACGTTGAAGACTTGTGGATTTCAACTCCCAGAATTCCTGAGCTAAACATGACTGGAGGAGGAATTCTGGGAGTTGAAGTC
>JANHJO010003921.1:66556-82805 GCA_032468235.1 Pseudoxyrhopus heterurus | reverse complement strand
ATCGAGACATTTTTAAGACTCCGCGGGACGTGGGACAAATTTTAAAAAAGCAGGACTGTCCCGCCAAAAGCGGGACATCTGGTCACCTTACCTTACTGAGATGTCTGGTGAAACCATCATCAAAATGCTTACATGAGAAGATGATGATCACTTCCTTTTTCTTTCAAGCCATGAGAATATATTTCCTTTTGGGACCATGGACCAGATGATTTCAGGTTGTGAGCCACGTCCAGCCTGCAGACCATGGGTTGCTGAAGCCCGGTTTACAACAATTTCTTAATTGTGTCAGTAGCATTTGCTCTGAATATAGTCAATGGGAAAAGTTTGTATGATGATGATGATGATTATCTGATTTTTTATAATACAGAAATCCCTACAGTAGCCTACAAACAATATAAATAATTGTAAATGATTGCTCCATAAAAACGCAGTGCCAAAAGATAATATCCCTTTGAATCCCTCACTGAGATATTTGGGGGGGGGGTGTGCACGTGTAGAACAGGAAGCAACTCTTTTTCATAATTGCCCCACCTCAGGGACATAACTTGCCCCCAAGTTTACATGACTCTCTTCCTCTTAGCTTTTAGGATATAATAGAGATTCTATTTTGTGCGTGTTTGGAAAGTAATATTATCGCAAGGGCTATTTTAAGTTTAATTTTGGCATAATTGTTTTTATTGCTGGTTTTAATTAGCTTTAATTAGTTTTATTGTGAAGAATATTGTTTGCTCACTGTTAGACCTATAAAAACCACCTGAAATTTATTGAATGTGATGCGATAAAAGCACTTGCAATCAATAAACAAGAAATGAACGAAGTTTTAAAAAGAAAACTTTTAGTATCAGAAGGCAGGAGGGAATGTCCAATGAAGAAGACTTCTTTGTCGCTTGGTTTTCGCTCTTGTGATACCTTTTCTTTTTTTGGGATTTAACAGAAGCATAAATTGCTGGGGACTCTTTGTAAAGTGAAGTCAGGATAATCACTGGGTTGACTCATCACTAAATAAAATCTTGAGCCTGCCTATGATTCTACAAAATTCTTCTTTCCTTTGATATAATCTCTATACCAAATTATTTTCCCTCTCAAAATATAGAAAACAATTGGTAGGACAATAACAATAGCGGTAGCAGCAGGTTTTTCTCTTCCTACCTATACTTGATGGATATCTGTTTTCTGATCCCATTCAATCTGGGTGCAGGCTCAGATTGGGGCAGAATCAGTTGAAGGCCTCATAATAGTCTTCTGCAAGACAGGAACAGGAATGCAGGTCTTCCTCACTGAAAACGATGTGGGAAGTGCTAGCAAAAATAAGTAGAAACTCTATTCCTACCTTAGTTTTTAATACTGCAAGATTTGGAACTAGGAGAGTGGGATGCACATGTACAGGGACACTGAATGGAAACAGCATAAATGTTAAGATTATTATCTTCAGCTATTCTCTCTGGTTCTGACCATAATCCTGATTTTCTTATTAATAGGTGTAAAATAAAGTTTAGTTGAGTCAGTTGAAGTTGACATAACTTAAAGTTATTAAGTTTGAGAAACACTGGGTTAGACCAAAGTAGCAGAAATCATTTTGGACATTAGATAGAATGCTATAGAAACTATTTTGTTCAGCCTAGACACTCCATTACTGGCTGGCAGTTACGAGACCTACTATATATCTGGAGGACATCAGGTTTGGGAATGCAAATCTAAGAAATAGTGTTTCAGTCTTTGCTTGCTAAAATCCTCCTCCTCTTTCTGCTTTATTCATATGGTATGCTGTGGTCATCATTAGAAGTTAGCTCAGTATTCTGTTTTATATCATTCTTTTCTGAGCCAGTCTTGGTTGACAAGAAATATTCTACACATGAGTCAGACTTATTTCAGATATCAGCCCACCAGACTAAAATGAAATCATTCCTGGCCACCCTCCCCATTGCTGTATTATGTATAGATAAAGAGGAAAACACTTGTGATATATTATCTAACTCACAAAACCCTTTTTGGACAGGGCTGAAGGTATGTAGTGATTCTATAGCTGTCTATTAACAGAAGGGCCTTCTGTATTTCAGTCAGAACTGGAACATAAGTAAAATGTAAAACTAACGTAGCCCACTCAGAGTCACAGTGAATTGGGCAACCACATTAATTTGTTTAATAAAAGTAAACATTTACGAGAAGACTTGGATAAAAATAAGTAAACACCTTGCAGTCACAATTCATTTCATCTTTTTCAATATAGTAATTTGTCTCCTAATCCACTTGCTATGGTGAGCAGGTCTCCAGTTTTGTTGCACACTGTAGTTTAGAAGGACGGATCAGGTAACCACAGACTAGAGTAAATGGAATAACTATAGTGCTTTCCTTCATGTGTTTTAGTAGGTAAACATTGAGTTAATTGTGCCAGCAATTTAAAGCCTTATTTAAGTTGCCAAATTTTATTATTCCCTCCATTATTGCAAAGATGGCTTTCTATCTAGTGTAGAAGTCCTAAATAAAGCTGACAGGTTATTTTCATTTAGAGTGTATTGATTTTGGCCTAGGTCAGAGTTTCTCAACCTTGGCAACCTCTAAGATGTGTGGACTTTAATTCCCACAATTCCCCAGCCAGTTGAAGTCCACCTAAAGTCACCAAGGTTGAGAAACTCTGATCTGGGCGATCTAAATAATTATTTAAATAAGGATATGATCTAAAATTCACAATCTAAATTAAATAAATTTGTTAACTGAAATTAATTCTTCTAGTTAACATATTTATTGCACATGGACATATGATAATTGATTGTTTTTGAAAAGTAAATACCCCGGATGTAATTAAGGACAGGAGACCTGGCATGCTATATAATCCATGGGGTTGCAAAGAGTCAGATACAACTTAGTGACTGAACTCTAACAACAATCCAACCCAAATATCATACAGCTTACACATTGTTCAATTCATGTTAGTGATATTTGTATATAGGAACAATTATGAAATTCAATCTTTGTTTGCCTCTATACATTAGTATAATAAGTAGGATCACCACTATTTATATTTATAGTGTATAAATATTGATAATATGCTCTATAAAATAAGCATTTAATGGTTTATATTCCTGTTACTTCACAGGCACAGCAATAATTATTGATTCTTCAGAAATTCCACCTGAACTCAATAACAGCTGAATGCCCCATTAGTTATTGATGTTTATAGTGATTATTACCATCAAGAAATAAGCCATAAAGCTGACTAGGCACACAAATAGGTTATTTGTGGAACCACTTGTCTCCATTTGTTTCTTCCCATCCTAAATCCTCTTGCAGTTTCTACTAAGGAATAATGCTATCTGAGGGGTCCCAGGTGACATCTTTTTTCAATTTGGTCCTATGTTTCAGATTCCTCTAATGCATCATCCTTGCAGTCTGGTTATTTTACTTCACTTATTATCATCTGGTGTTTTTTTTTACTTGAACCTTAACTGGCAGAGATTGGCAATCTCTTTAGGCAGATAACAGCACCATATGCTGCCATACAATGTTATGGATGCCAAAATATAATTTAAAAAAATTAAATCCCCCCTCCCTTAGAATCTAAATCCTGGTTGTTTCTTGTATAGTTTGGATTCTTGTGTTCAGCCTTTGATGTGGCAACTCACTTAAAACATCATGCTTTGAGTTTTTGCAACCCTAATATCCTGACACAAAGTGTTTTAACACACCAACGGATTCATCTCAGCTAACACAACATGGCTCTGCCATCTTCCCTGCGATCAGGAAATGTCTGAACAGTGCTACGATTTCTCTCTCCTTACAACCCAGCCAGCATTTGCATAGAATTCTGGCATATTCCCTACCTTAGATTGAGCTTGTGTCTGGCCAATCAATATGACTGTAATTAGCAATAATCTTTGGGTTAGTCTTTTCTTATTATTGCTGAAGTCTTTTAGAGAACCCTGGTGAAGGAACACAGTTGGCCAAGAACCAGTTTTATTGGCTCTGCAGAGTCACGTAAAATACAATGCGCTTACGTTGGTGCTGAACTTTACAGAATGTTCTTTTTGCTGGAGCCAAGTAAAAGGCCCTTTAGAAAATGGCTCTGTTGTGTTCTGATTTTTTTCACGCTTGGTACAAACACCAGTATTGTCCTTGCTACACAAAGCCTGCTTGGATATGAAGAACTGCAGTGTACATTGGAAGTTCATTGGATTGCCATCTGACTATTCTTTATGATCAGATTTCACATTAGGTGACAGTTAAGGACTAAGTTCAAAGATACTTATGTGCAGGGATATATACGCAGAAAAGTACATTTAATGCAAATTTATCACACTTTGGACCATAATGCAACTTTCTTCTGAAATCTACACTTTCTTGGATTTTCTAATACAGATTTTAAATGATGGATCAAATTGTATGTAATACAGAAAAGCATACAGAAAAACCTATATGTGAGTGAAAAGTAAGACCCAAATGCATGGTAAAATAGTTGGACAATTGTTTCACGAACCACTATAGAAGTGACCTTAGAATTCCAGGGGCTAAATGTCAGATTTGAATGAATCTGTCCATTTTGCTTTCTACTATTTGTCTATTTTCTGCTGCAGAAATTGTTCCTTTCCCCTTTCTCTCATAAATTTATGAGTAGGAGGGAGGAAACTCCATTAAAAATCCACACAATTTCTCTATTGTGTGTATGGCTTTCCAGAGTTGTGCTTTAAGACAGTTGATCATACAATTTTAAGTAAATAAATACAGTATGCAAATAAACAAAATACTACATGGATTTCTATTTTTAAAGGCTTTTTTGTGATATTATTTGCACACAATTTTTCTTAATGTACACAGTTTCTCATCCTTCAGCCCTAAAGGAGCAGTCCATTTTATTGCAGAAGCCAATTTTTTCTCCTCTTTGGGATTATAGCTTTTAGAACGCCCAGCCAGCAGGACCATTGGCAGTGGTGACTGTACTTTGGGAATCAGTCTCAAAGCTTCTGGAAGGCTCCAGAAAAAGCATGCAGTAAACACTTTATATATGAGAAAACCTCCAGGTTTAATCACTGGATTAAAACAGAGGAATCAAGACTGGACCACAGGATAAAAGCGCACTTCCTAAATCAATTCCATAAGTCCCCAGGTTTCTTTATATCCACATAGATGAACACAATGGCTTTCAGATGAAGGCCTTGCAGGAGACCCATGAAATCCCTGAAGCATCTTTGTAAGACCATTTTATTTTTTGTACAGTGAGAAGGAAGAAGCTCCCAGGAGTTCCCTTAAAAGATGCAATAGCTTCTTTTGAAGAGTGGCAACAAATACTACCTTCAGGCTTCACCTGGAGAGAAAATGGCTCTCTATTGCAGTAAAAACCCTGAAGCAGTGCAAAACAGCAGGTTTACTTGTGCCTAAACAAGCACCTTCTGTCAGGCTCCAAAAATCAAGACAGAGATGTAAAATTACTTCTAAGCCATTTCCTTTATAGACAGAAATCTTGCCAACCTAAAGCAACCACTTGCATCATTAAAAATGAACTCTGAGAAGTTCTAGAAAGGAGTATCTTGGCTCCTTTCCCCCCAGACTGTCTAAACTTTGCCGTCTCTTGATCTTCTGGAATGCATCCCCTCCCTCCTGGGAATCCATACTATATTCTACCACACCTTCCACAGTATAATAAACAATACAAAAAGTATGTTAATGAAATTGACAGATCTTGCTGAGATGGGTAAACTGACTCTTTTGATTAGAGAAAAGACAATATTTACATTTATTGGTGACTTCTCTCTTTGCATTTCCTCAGGAATTCCTTGATAGGTACAGATATACTGTAGCACATTTCTTTTGTAAATCCAAAGTAAGAAAATTGTCCGAGTCACTTTTCTGAGTTAACATCCACAGATCCAACTTGTTTTTCTGGTTTATTTGTGTAAGCTTTTAACTATTAACATCTCAGCCAGTATCATTTGTTGGTCTTGTATAACATCTTTTCAATATCATTCTTATCTCCTGTCAGTTTCAAATCCATATACAAAACAGTTTGATTTTCAACTATATCCTCTTCTATCCTTTTAGGCCCATTTTTATTGTATCAGACAGTTAAAAAATAAGTTCAGAGTACATTGTTGCCAAATATTCCTAAATTCTTGCAGAGTTAAAATATTGTTGTCCATTCCATATTAGTGGGAATTCTCCTTTAATTAAAATCTTTAATTCTTTTTGGTTGCCTCTAGTAACAAATCTTCCAAGATCTCCTCTTATCATGTTTTTCTCTCATCCAGAACATTTCCCGGGAAGACATTTCTTACACTTAAGCTCAGATCTTCATATATTTTAATAAGATTTTAAACAAACAACAAGAAATCTTTTTATAACTTTTTCAAAGTCTTGTTCCCAGTCTATTGGGCTCCTTAGTTTGATTAAAATGTTTCCAAAAACAATATTCTAATTGCACTTTCACTGCTTATTTACGATTTTTTTTAAAAAAAGATTTCCCTAAGTTTTAAACTTACATAAATCTTCTTTCACTATGGATTGGAAGAAAGTCAACCAGTGTAATAAAACTTATCCTTCTGGAAGTTCTTAATACAAAAAAAAAAAAAAAGCTATTTTAAGCCATTTCCAAAAACAGTGCTTGAGAGAGGAAGTGAGCAAACCTAGTGTCTTTGTGAAAATTACGGCTTGGACAAATCTGCCTCTCCTGACATCCAGGTATTAAAACTTTTAAATAAAATTATAAGAAAAAATGATACCAAGACATAATATGGAAAGGAGGGGAGGAGATGAGAAAGCTGCCATGAATATATACTATTGAAATTATATTTAATCCTCCCACCTACCCATTTAAGTTGATTTGAAAAATTATACTGTATTTCTTTCCACAGCTACAAATTTGGAAATACGGGCATAGATAAATCTCCTATGAAAGGAACCCTTTTCTCTTTCCCTTCCCCAGCTCCATACAGTCTTGTGTTGTTGCTTTGTACCTGCACTCTGCTCTGTTCTGACTAAAGGCAGTACTAAAGCATGCTAGATCAAGTGTGGCCATACTATGGTCATTCGGTTTCTCTAATGAAAGCACCTCTTTAGGCAATAGGTAGTGCATGGTTAGTGAAAAATGCTGTTGCTCCTGGCAGTTACTTTTCCAGCCTTTACTTATAAAACTGTATGTAGTTTCTATATTGACCCATTGAAGCAGAATCAGGGATCAAGGTTGTCCCATGTTATCTTGCTTCTTGAAGAAAAAGTCAAGACGGCGCCTGTTAGGCAGCGAAAACCAAGAAAGACATGCTGAGTTATTTCAGAGCAGTTTCCATTATTGTTCCTCACCTACAGACAGGAATCTTGCCAAGCTACTTGCATCATTAAAGATATTTTCCGAGAACTCCCAGGGATGAACAGTCTTGATCCTCTTCCTCCCAGCCAAACTATCTAAACTTCATGATCTGTTGCTCCTCTGGAAAGCTCTCCCTACCGCCTTGGAGTTTAGACTACATTCTATCACATTACACCTCCCATTATTGACAGAAGCTGAATCTTCTTTAAAGATTGGAGACAGGACTGCATCCTCCACATCATACTTAAAAAGAACATGTCAGGCCTTTGGTCCAGACAGTTCTGACTTCCACCATCTTACTTGAAAGAGCTACATCACCCTGACTAATAACAGTGCTGACCTTCTATAGAACTAGATCCATTGGAATCAGATCTTCCCTTAAAAAAATTCTTTTACGGATAAAAATTCATAGGCAAGAAATCTTACCACTGGTTTTGAAAATCTTGGTAATTGCACCAGGTATCTGTGCTTGAAATCAGCATTCCTTTGAATAAGTAACTGTGAAGCACAAGGATGGCTGCAACTTTCAGATTCAACTTGTGTGCTTCAACATTTACTACGTTAGCTATTGTGAGGAGCAGGATTTTGGACTAAATGGCTTTTGGACCTGATTCAGGAGTTTTATGTTCTTTTGCTCAGTGCACAGTACAGCACTTAATAACCACAGAGTAGTAACTATTCTGGAAAAACAATGCTTAAAACATCTTTTTCTACTCTATCTCCTCTTATGCTGGAAATCAGCTCCCAGAATGACCATGAATCAGCACAATCATTGTTGGGAATTCTGGGAATTGTCCTTAACAGTTGGAGGGTAGAATTTAGAGAATTGTTCGCATGTATGAAAAGTCAACTCCATAAAACAGCTGCATCTTTCTGTTCAGAGTTGTGCTGGAGCCTGAAAAAAAGATGGGCTGCTTTTAATGAATAGCAAAACAGTGCTATGCTTGCACTTGGGTGAAGTCCAAAGCACTTCTTCAGAATTATTTTAAAGCATGCACAACTAAAAATAGCATTCAACTCAGCTCTTACGTGCTGTTGATAATGCATCAAAGTCCTCCTCCTATTCTTTCATTCCACAAGGTGGGGTTTTGTAGATGTATTGACATGGCAACATTCAGAATTTCCAGTCATAAAAAGTCTTAATTGGCCAAGAATTCTGGAACCTAATAGTCCTAGTCTCTAGAGTTTTATGGTAATGCTGTACACCCGTGAAAGAGAACTGAAACAAGATGGATCAATGACATCAGCAAGTATTGCGGGCTCAATTGGCAGAAGAAAGCTCAGGACTGTATTGGTTGGAAACATGCAGAAAAGGTCTTCACTCTGCAGTGGATAGACAGTGCATCAAATGATAAAGATGCTGATGCTGTATACCCAAGAAAAAAACATCTTCTGCTTGAAATGAATCTTGCTTGTCTTGTCATTGGGTAAGACAAAATATGCCACTCATCAATCATGCATGCCATCCCATAAACTACAGGATTTCAACCTTAATCTTTCTCTATTTTAATACAATTTGCACAAAAATTAATAACTAGTGGTGTCCTTAGAATCTCTTGAAAGTATGTGCTGTAAGCAAGATGTTTCTTTTTCATTTTGATGAATTAATTCTTGGGTATCATAAATCTTATCACTCCAGTGTTCTTAGAGGTTAACAGCATTTTCCAGACAAACGTCTTATGGAAATTATCCACATTCTTTATTTCTGCATCTGTCTTGCCTGGCTTAATTATGATAAAACATTTGCCAGGGCTTTAAGAATCTGATTTAGAATTTACTGTACAAGTTTATTTTGTTCAATGATTTGACTTCATAAAACAACTGGCGGTTCAATTGTTTAGCCAACTGAGAGAAATGGTGTTAGTATACTACATTTATTTATGTATATTTTAGTCCATCACAAATGGATCAATAATTTGCAACAAAACATCTATACTTAAATAAATAATTGAAACTTAAAATCACAGGTAACATTAAAAACTTCTAACTAAAACAAAAGCAACAGTACATGAAGTATACTGTATGATTGCTCTTGCATTTTGGACTAATGGAAGCTTCTGAATGATCTTTGGAGGCAAGTGTAGATATTGTGGTACTTCAGACAACTGGTGGTAAGGGTCTGAGTCATTATTGTCAGATACTCCTCTTCCAGTTAAGGTTGCAATTGACATACCAACTTAAATTGGGCAAAAACCTTCTTAGCCATAGCCTATCTTTGCCCATCCAGCAAAAGCTGTGAATCCAGAAGGACTTCAGCCTATGTTGGAGTGTCAAACTGGATTTCTTGGAGGGCCAGATCAGCATTGTCGTTGTTCTCCATGGGTTGGCTGGGGGGGAGGAGACAGGAAGATGCTGTCCTGCAACACTCTGCCAGCCAAAATGGGGCATGGGGAGGCCACGGGTGCCTCCCTGTACCCTGTTTTCGCTAGCAGAGGCACTGCGGGCTTTGCTATTTCCAGGCCGGTCCCATGGGCCAAATCTAAGTACCCCGCAGTTTGACACGTCTGGCCTATCTCATCCCAACCATCCAGTGTCTTGCTGCATCCAGACACTGGATCAAGCCACTGGTACCATCTCCAGTGCTGACCAGTAGGATATCCTCAGCATATTGTTGATATCAAATCGTCAGACAATCTCTCCCAGTGGCTTCATGCAGATGCTTAACAAAAGGAGAAAAAGCACAGAACCTTTTGGTACCTTACAAAGGAGAAATTGCTTGGATGTTTATACTCCCCCATCATCACTGATTAGAACCAGGAAGGAAGGAGGAAGGAGAAGAACCACTGCAATTAAATACTCAAGCCCTGCAGGTAAGGTATATGTTATATAGAAGACTTAATGATGCTAGTATCTTTTAAGTTTTTGATACTCACTATTTGGCTTCTGCATCCCCTACACATGTGTTGGGTAATGGTTTTTTTTTTTTATCACTCTGAGCTAGGATTGGAAATGCTGAAGCTTAAAATAAAATACTGTACATCTGGAGGACACCAGATTGGGGATTGTTGTACTCAGTGCGGTTATGAATGGCGAATGTACCAAATGAATATTTTAATAATGAAGATTAATGGGATAAAATTAAGGAAAAAAATGCCCAGAATGCTCAAAATCCCTGGAAACCCTGGATAACTTAAGAGCATCAAATAAAGCCTACTGTCGTGAAGGGGCTATTCCTGTTAGTGGCACTTGCAGAAAGAAGTTTTACAAAGGTCTGTTTCCTAGAATGACCCAAAGCAAAAACTCACTTGCTTGTGTCATTCAATCTCATCATTTGTGGCTTATCACTCAATGACACCCAACACCATGTATAAATGTGTGAATTGTTGCCATAAATAGTTTATGACTGAATTGATTACAAGTCATATTAAAAAATTCTAAAGTTGACATGCATGTGAAAGCTTCAACTTTGTCTAACATATTTTTGCCTTGTTTAGCATTCTAATAACCTGTCAGTTTGCAAGATGAATATTAAAAAAAAAAAAAGGAAGAGGAAGATGAGTTAATCCCCTTGTAAATGTTTCATGAGGGAACAAACCCAGAAGGCTTATGGAGGTTTGAACTACTGAGGTTGACCTATGAAAAAAAGGGAAGAAGACTGAGCTAATTGTCCATCATGCATTTCTGGTTGTTCTTTGCCCTGTGTGGCATTTCAAGTCAGTCAGTCAGTCAGTCAGTCAGTCAGTCAGTCAGTCAGTCAGTCAGTCAGTCAGTCTCTCTCTCTCCCTCTCTCTCCTTCCCTCCCTTCTTCTTTCACAGGAAAAATAACTTGTTTTTAGCAGACTCATGTACACTATCATTCTTTTTTTTGCTCAAATACAAGGATTGTTAATAAAAGCGTTGCTCCCAGAGTAACATATATATGTTACTCTATTTTTCACTTTCGTTTTACAGTAATTGGAATGCCAGAACAATTACACTGTATTCAATATATTTATATGTAATATACATACATACATACATACATGTATATGTATATATATATTTGTTCCCAGTTCTGGAAACCTGGAGTTTGTTTCCTAAACTTTTTGCTTTCTACTAATTTCCTCAACTGGGAGATCCTATGGAGACTTGCATGCTTTTATAAACACCCACATGAGTAACAAGGGCAATTTCAGCGTCAAAATAATTTTTCGGGTGATATTTTTATTACATTCCTTAAAGGACAAACATTTCTAAGGCTTTATTAATACCCACAGATTGTCTGGCCTTGTGATCCAGCTGCTGCTTTCCAAGCAAGACAAGCCCATCATTCGGGGAGTTTGTTCCATGACCGCTGCATTGATTCGTCAGAGACATAAATAAAAAAAAAACACATGATCTTTCCATCTTTTGAATAGCTGAGTTTGGAGGAAACCCCAGATTAAATGGTCTCAACTATTTTTCTCTGGCACCTTGGCAACACAGTAGTAATTTCTTCAGCCCCTCCGCACCAGTCGTTGTTAACTTTCCCCATCCTGCTAGTCTTTCATCCCAGATGGAATGGATGCTTAAACTATTTTACCCAGACGCTAAATTCGTGTAGTGGGTAGTATAAACCTCTTTGCAACTGAAAGAGCAGATGTACCTGTCAGTGATCTCAAATACCGATCCTACCTTGCCTTCTTTTTCAATTTTCTATGAGACTTTTGATACGTTTTAAAAAAAACGTAGCATGAATAGTTTTAGTGCATTGATCTGTTTTTCATTGCTTTTTAAATTAAAAACGTGTTTTGCTTGATCATAGCAAGATGGTTACGCACCTTAGCACCTAGCTAGTTTCAGGTGGAAACTTAAAGAATTAGATTCTTTTTTCCAGTCTGTGATTCTAGTAAAAAAAACAACAACATTTATTTGAATGAAAAATGGGGTTCTACAATTCTGTCCCCTCAAATTTGTGGTTCCCCCCCCCCCTTTTCCTGAGATTTGAAGTCTTTTCATTACCCTCTTAAGTAACAGAAAATGCTTGACCTCTCATCTTCCCACATACTAAAACTGTTTTGGGTGTTACTTTGGTGTCTTTAACTTCCCAAATCACTCTTTAGATAGTTAGGAAAGATGTAATTATATCTTCAGAAATGTGTACAGTTTTTAAACTAATGGTATGGGTATTAGATGTTAACATGGCCCTCCTTGCTCTCTGTAAAGCTGCTAATTTAAAATAAATTACAGATTAAAACAAAATAGTTCTTCATGGAGAGTTGAAACTTGTTGAAATAAAAGAGGGTGGGAATGATCTGAGCTGATTGCTGTTTCTAGATGTAAACCTATGTATTATTTGTATCAAAACTATATATTTTGGTACGTGGTGGCTATAGGCTCCTGTTCACTTCTGAGTACAATATGAACGAGCAAAGCAAGTTTTCACTTAGTTTCTTATACAAGGATTTGTATATGTTTTTCAAGTATGCATCTTTAATCAGTGCATTTTTATCTATACTTTCTTTAGTGTGGATTTTTGGAAAACACTTTCAATTTTTTATTATTAATAATGTACACTTTTTTACCCATTTTAAAATATCCACTTTAGCTTTTTTTTTTTTTTAAATGTGAACCGTGGTCACAAAACCTCCCATTTAATACAGGAATCCAAATTAAACTGTCTTTGAAAGGAGCACTTCAAGTGAAAGAGAGTCTATAACCTTTCTTAAAAAAAACCCTCTCTTACCACTGGGAAGTATTTTGTTCATACATTTCTGTAAATTAAATCTTTTCTTGCATCTTGCACTTTGGAATAATAAAAAAAGGTCTTGACCTTCTGTGTGTCATTGTTTCAGGCATTTGGAAAATGTTTTTGTGCTTCCCACGATCTTCTCATCTTTAAAGCTAACTATTTTCAATTCTTTCAATCACTCTTCATAGTTTTTAGTGTTGTTATTGCCTTTCTTTTAAGCTGTTTATTTATCTGAATCCTTTTTAAGTTTGGTGTGCGGGGCTGGATACAAACTCGAGATGGAATCCAACAAGCGTGAAATAAAGTAAATAATACTAAACCATACTTTTGTTGGTGGAGCCTAAAATCATATTTGCTTTTTTCACAGCCATACTACACTACTGATTCTTATTCAGTTTGTTAACAATTATAATTCCAAACTGCTTTTCACAAATACTGCACCCAGGCCACCTATTTCCATCCTATGGTTGTACATTTGATCCTTGTTTCTTAAATGAAGGACTACACAATTGTTTGCGTTGAATTTCTATCATTTTGTCTATTTTCTTACTCAGTTAAGATCACTTTGAATTCTATTTCTGCCTTCTAAAGGCATTAACTCTACTACGTATTAGTTTTGGTACCTGCAGATTTGATATTTTTACATTGTTTATTTATCCTACTTATGAACAAAATGTTTGAGAGTACCCAGATCAGGACTAATCTGTTTGATACTCAAATGCAGACATGAAAAATATACATAAGAATACATGCAAAATGTTTGACGTTGTCTCATTCTACAAGTAATGGGCAATACAACAAAGAAAGTTGAGGCTTACACCCATGGTTAATCTTGTTAAAAGCAGAATGTCACATATGTTGGCTCTAGACTCGCAATAATGTAGATGCTGACTCATAATGGTGAATGCAAGAACTGGATTACAGCTAGTAAACAAAACTGCTAAGATTTTTCCTACAAACTTCATGAGCTGAAATGGTCATATGTAGAAGGGCCCTACTGACCTCTGATGTATATCTGCACTGAACTGAATGTCAAAGCTGCAGAATAGATGCATATCTACCAGTGATAACTTTGAATTGAAACAACTACACCAACAGTGAACAGATTCCATTATATTGCCCCCAAAGTGCATAATTTTACTGATGACAGTATTTCCATGATATATGTAGTTCCCACCAGGGACATAATTCATCTAAACTACAGTATATTGTGAATTCAAAAATCAATCTGGGAACTGGAAAATGTAATTGTGTCACTTTTTCTGGACTATGGAATGCAAAAGATGGTAATTCTTGTGAACTTGGAGTGAAATGAACCAAGAAGGATCTGCCAATCTATAATTTTTAACCTGGCTAAAAGAAGCACAGCTAGTAATGCTCCCAAATGGTTGGCCGAGTTCCATTTATCATCATTATCCTTTGGTGGTAGTATAAAATTGGCTTTTACAGGTACATGTTACCTTTTCTTTTGTGATAATGGCAATTTTTTGCTGCACCTGCTTATTTCACAGAGACATTTATAAAGAACATGTGGGTTAAAGAGGCCACAACTTCTTTTTGCTGGTTTTAGAAGTTTGTGTTGTGTTCATCCTTTTTTTGAAAAAGTAAAAGGTTCAGTGGTAACACCACCCTAAGTGAAATATTGATACAATCTTGGTTTGTATTTAATTTTATACTTTAACTCTTTTTTTTCTAATTGACATGTAATGTTGGGCTTTATTTGTTAAAATATATTTACATTGCTTTAACTGGACTGCAGGATTACCCAGTTTGCTTAGATTGCTTTCTTAAATTTAATGACAGTATTGAGATTGGTTTTGGCTACATTTATCTTTGTAAATAATGTGAGCAGCTGAAGAATTATTTATCCTTTTAAACAAGTCTAGTTTCTAATCATAATTGCTAATTAATAATGACCTTTGTATCCCATTTTTCTTTCAAGAAGCTCATGGAAGTGTTCTTTCTTTCTTCCTAAACTCTCTGCATCCTTCCAACAAATTTTGGATGTAGATTAGGCTAAAACAACTTGACTGAAATCCCATATTATGAGAGGCTATGGTTTGATTAACCATGGTTTACTGATTAAGAATCGGTTTGGTTTGTACCCTACGTTTAGTCATAAAACCCTGGCCTACAATAATGACTGGATTCTGACAATTCACTCCATCTAAGTTCCACCTGTAAACTATAGTCCAATAATTTCAGGAAAATATCCAATTTTCTACCCCAGTTTTATTCCTTTATCTTATAGAACAACTGCCCACTTATTAAAAATGCAACCCAGAGAAAAATCAAGGTTAATGAGTTTACCCTTCAAATCAGATTTAGTTCAAATCGTGTTGGTACTTTAGATCCTAGCAACCTCTGAAATCTATAGTACCCACTCACCCACCTGTTATTTTTATTTTATTTCTTGTGGAAAATGATTCAGACCCTGAAAATCAGATATTTTCTCCAAACTATTTTCAGGGGAAATCAGAACTACCTTGTCCGGTCCTTATATTATGGAGATTCCTGATGTTTTATAATGGATTGGAATCAAGAGCATTCCAGTTAGGTTATAAGTGTTATTAGCATGCAATGTGAGCTTTGGAATAGAATCCAGCTCCCTGGTAGTGTGGGATAGATTTCCTGCCTTACAGGGGAAAAATACTCTGAAAAATTCCTCTGTTTCAAGGGTTGTTTAAAACATAAGGGGGGGGGAAATGCTAGACTGAGCAGCAGGCAATCACAGTTGTAGGTTTCCATACTATGAAGAAATAGTAGGGAATTTTCTATTTCAGTCGGAACAGCAAGCTGTAGTTTTGCATGCATGCATATTAATAGATATACACAAAGATTATGCAGAATGACACCACACTTTTAATCTTCATTTTGGATGGCACAAATAGATCTATTTCTCAAGAGATGGCAACACTATGGCTGAGCACATTTGGTTTTATGGCCTATGTGTGTTTGTGTGTGCATGCGCGTGTGCACTTTATAATATACCAAGATCCCTAATACCAAGTGAATTAAAAATATAAATAAATAAATAAATAAATAAAATGATTTCATGATGCCTGAAACCAGCTGATCTTATGGAGAAGGCATTGGTGTAGGACTGGCATACTGGCTCTGAACCAGGCAAGACACAAATGAACCTTTAGACCAGACAGAACACTAATTATGGAGCTGCGGTGGCGCAGTGGTTAGAACGCAGTACTGCAGACTACTCTGCAGACTTGCAGTTCAGCAGTTCGGCTGATCGAATCCCACCAGCTCCAAGGTTGACTCAGCCTTCCATCCTTCTGAGGTCGGTAAAATGA
>JANHJO010003921.1:29018-44191 GCA_032468235.1 Pseudoxyrhopus heterurus | reverse complement strand
TTGTAAACCGCTTAGAGAGGGTTGCAAGCCCTGATAGGCGGTATATAAATACAGTGCTATTGCTATTGCTATAGCCAAGTTCGTGTAGCTCCACTTGCACAAGCAGCGGGCAAGAGCACATGCACACAGCCCAGTTTGCACACACATGCTCGCCCACCGCTCACGCAGACCCATCCCCTCTGTTCTCCCTCCGGTTCTCAAAGCTGGAAAGATTGAGGACCGCTGCACTAACAGACACATTGTTTACTTTTTGACAGGTGGGGGGAATGAATACATTACAACAAGAATCCCCAGTTTTTACTTCTCTCCACATTTTTATGTTAAAGTCATAGCGATCGTATTTGGCTCTAGCTTTTAAATGGACAAAATGTAACAACCTAAATATATATCTGTATCTATAGTCTTCATCACCAGCCACCAGATCATTAGGAAGGCAATAGTAATGAAGCCAAAGCTACTCCATCTTCCAGAGCTACCAATTGGTTCTGAAGTCCGTGGCAGGAAACAATCCAAATCAAGTATTATTTCCTGGAAAAGGGGTTCTTTAGCTTTGAATACGAAACAAAGCTTGACATTAATTGTCAGCTTTTAGATGGATCCAGTTGCTTTGTGTGTGAATGACAAAGAGAAGAAAGGAAGAAAGTCCTCCGGGAGTGGGGCGGCATAGAAATATCAACAATAAATAAATAAATAAATGTCTGATAAATGAACATTTTATGCTTCATTTCGAACAAGTTCAGTTTGGCAAAATCATTGATTATACTGAAATTACTTGACTGGAATACTACTGGTTAAATTAGTTTTACATTTCAAGATTTGAGATTCATTATTCTCATTTTGGTTGGAAATCTTTAAAGCCTTTGATCTATAAATTCTGAATTTATGCTGAACTGAACTTAGGGAGTTCAGTGATCACAAGTAGTCACTATTGCCACGTGCGCGCGCACACACACACACACACACACACTTATCTCTCCTCTTTCTTCTCTGTTATTTCGACTAGAGATAGTTGATTGGTATTCAAACCCTCTTGGTGCTAAATATAACAGCTAGTAAATATCTAAAAAGCAGGTCAGATTTCGAACAAACACAGATGGCCACACTAAATGAGGTGAAATGAAATGAAGCAACGTTGCTGATAGAGACTTTTGCTCATTAATAACCATTGACATGGTTTTCAAAACATCTTGAATGCAGCAAACCAGGTTTGTGATCCTGACAGCGAAGGGAGGCTGGAATGGGTCAAGATGTTGAGAAAGATTGAATAGCAATGACTGCCAGCCTCATCATTGATTCCATAGGGATTCTCACTCTGAAAAAGGAAGCTACAGAATGTCCTAATTCCTTTAGAAAAAGGTTAATTTTCTTTATCATCAATGAGATGAATCTATTTCCTCACAGAAATGGAGATAAAAGGGGATTATTTCGCTAGCCATCAAACTTGCAGATGATGCCAAGCTAACAGGAATAGCCAACACTCCAGAAGATAGGCTTAAGATACAGAAGGATCTTGACAGACTTGAACATTGGGAGCTATCTACCAGTAACAAAATGAAATTCAATGATGAGAAAAGTAAAGTTCTACATTTAGGAAAGAAAAAACAAAATGCACAGGTACAGTATATGGTACCTTGCTCAATAGTGATGATTGTGAAAGAGATCTTGGAGTCCTAGTGGACAATCACTTAAATATGAGCTAGCTGTGTGCTGCAGCTGCCAAAAAAGCCAAGATAGTTCTAGGCTGCATAAACAGAGGGATGGATTCAAGATCACGTGAGGTGTTAATACCACTTTATAATGCCTTGGTAAGACCATACTTGGCATCCAGTTTTGGTCGCCAGGATGTAAAAAAGATGTTGAGACTCTAGAAAGAGAAGAGCAGAGAAGAGCAACAAAGATGATTAGGGGACTGGAGGATAAAACATATAAAGAACGGTTGCTGGAACTGGGTATGTCTAGTTTGATGAAAAGAAGGACTAGGGGTGACATGAGAGCAGTGTTCAGGGGCTGCCATAAAGAAGAGAGAGTCATTCTATTCTCAAAAGCACCTGAGGGTAAGACAAGAAGCAATAGGTGGAAACTAGAGAAATTTCCTAACAAAACAATGACAGTGGAACAACTTGCCTCCAGAAGTTGTAAATGCTTCAACATTGGAAGTTTTAAAGAAGAGATTGGATAACTATTTGTCTGAAATGGTATAGGGTTTCCTGCCTAAGCAGGAGGTTGGACTAGAAGACCTCCAAGGTCCCTTCCAACTCTGTTATTCTAAAACAGATTCCATAGGGCCCGTAGGTGATGCTATGGGGTGTATTTCCTTTTTATCATTTATTTTCCCCTTTACTTATTAGGACATACAGCCCTATGAGTACCATTTTTCTCACATGATGAGTTTAATGGAGAGAATGGTAGATAAAGACAATCCTTGGGAGACAGGTGGTAGCAATAAGAATAACCAAGTCTCTCTACCAAGGCAGGAAACAGAGCTAAAGTTATGTGGATTTAGAGGATTTCTGATATTAGGTAAGTTTCCAAACTTTCATCTTATGGACTCAGCACGGCTGCTATCATTATATTTCATAAAATAAATCAATGTCAAATATCAAATACAACCCTGAAAGTTTCTCCAATATCTTTTCTGTTCATGAACAAGAAGGTGCAAAGGTTTAGGACCATAGGTTAAGTTGCAGCACAGAAGGTTTATTTAAGCCTATACACAAGAATCTGTCAACTAACAACACTAAACTGGTACTTGATAAAGTTCAAAGGAATTCAAGGGAAGCTGAACTTGGATGGTTTGTGGCAACATGAGGATTCGACGCTGATGACACATTTAACTCTAACCCCCAGCTCTGCTGGCTGTTCTATAGAATCTACCCTTCTCTTTTTCATTTTTCCCCAAGACTGATGATTATGCCACAATCTGCATTATGAGCACTTCCAGGGAGTGTATAGATGACATGTTAATTATTGAAAGTTGTATGACACTTATCAGTTCTAATCTGAGTTAAACAAGATTTCTAAAAAGGGAAATGGTAAACAAAGATTACAAATAAATATGATTTCTTTTTATTAATGCGCATTTGCCCATTACTATCACTTATTTGTTTTCATTTCTTATGTTGCCTTTACATTCAAATTCAACTTTCCATTCATTTACTTTAATTTTTGGTGTTATTTCCAAAAATTAAAGTAAAATTGGCTGAAACCAAAACTAATTCTAGTTGCCAATTAATTGGGAAACTTCAGAATTATTCAAATTTGCATGTTACCCAAAAAAGAAAAATGAGGAAAAGTAGTTTCAGCTTCTTGTATAAAATTTGTCAGCTGGGTAATAATTCTTACTTTAATTAAATCTGATTTAAATTTGATAATCATCCTAATTAGATCTGGATACTTTCTCTGCCATGATCTTTGCATTTCCTTGAGTTGGGAGTAGTTGCATTGATCTGGGAAATCATGTTTTACCTAGAAAACATTTTATCTTGTTCACATTTCGTCACTTTATCCCAGATTCTGTGACTGCATATATGGGCTCTGTAAAGGTAAAGCCCTCTCCATGGAAACCAACAAACTGGAGAGGATCCAATGATCATTTATTAGTCCAAAAAAGCTAGGAGGTTACAGCCTCTTGCCTACAGTAGAGGAGTTGAGCAAAAGTTAGTAACTGATCTGACATAAAAGATTAACCAAAAGCAGCTTCAGTGCTGCATAAGTATGAGTAGGGAACACTACCAGATTATCTGCAAAATAATATAAGGATGTCATTTAAGTAAAAGCAGAATGGGCACATTTCCTGATGGCAGCTAAGCAGCTTTCGATTATACAAGTTACATGAAGGCTTTACTTTTTCTAACAAGTTGTTCCCGTGAGGATTGGTTGCAAAGTTACTTTTTCGTCCCCATCATAACTGTGAACGGTCGCTAAGCTAGTTGCTAAACAAGAACTACATGTATTGTGTTTCTCACTAAAAAAAATAAGAAAAATAATATACAACAGCATGCATCCCTGAATCTTTTACTACTGAGGCTTGATTTTTATCCAAGTAGTTATTGCAGGCACAATAAAAAGTCCTCAAAATAAATTTACCCAACTTATATAAAGGCACAGTGGAGAATACACATATATGTGCAGTCATATAATTTTGATTTGGGTTGCAAAGTTCTATTCCAACTCCTCATGGGCTATCTTTTTAAAGCTGTTTTTTCACTTACCAGTTGTTTGTGGCACGGAGATCTTTTACAAACAACATAACTGTTACTCCAGTACTTGGGAAAGGCTCCATAGATACATGAGTACAAATTATCTGTCCTTTCTTCTTAGAGTTGTATTATGCCACTGGAAAATTTTATTACACACACATCCAATTAGTGCATCGGTCAAATGTACCAAATAATACATAAAATTCTGTAGTAGAAAGAATGGCACCAAAATATTAATGCAATGCATTGATCCCTGAATGTCTGAAATACACTGTGCTTCTGAAAGGCTATAAAATGCATTCAGTTAAATAAATGCCTCATCTATATAAACGTTGCTTTTAATAGACAACCAAATGTTAAAAACCACCAGGACGACCCATTGCTTATGTCCCCATTGAGATTGCAGACATCTAATAATTATATCTAGAATTACATTTGGAATTACCGGTATATCTAGAATGGAGCATCAAGCCTTCAACATTTTCTCCAGGCTAGGCTCAATACACTTTAACAAGAAAATCTGCATGAAAAAAATGATGTAAGAACTCTTTGACATGGTACGTTAAGCTGCCAGATATGCGCATGACAGTGTTCACATAATTGTTTCTAAGTGAATCAATTTTCTGACTTTTAGGAAACATCAAGTTGCTACAATGCATAACAAAAAAAACCCAAAATGAACGAAGGTAGAAGTAATCATATACTTTCAGCCACTACATCTTTAATGAAACTCATTATTTATAAAGAACATTAAGTTGTTGTGGTTAATGATTGAGCACATCTTTTTCATGCAGAATGTCCCAGGTTCAGTTTTTGCCTTCTCTAGGAAACAACTGGGAGGAAAAAAATAATTTGAAATTTTGGGAGCTGCTTTGATTTACTCTCTATGATCCTTTTAGCATTAAGAATCTGACTTCAAGAGGTCAGATTTAAAATCTTATCCTTTATGATGGGAGGCTGAGAACTCTTCAAGAGATGAAGAATGAAGTAGAATGAGACCAGTCTTAAGACAAATGAGAGTTGATGTACTTTAATTTTTTTATTGAAGAAATGAAAGGAAAACCTGACACTTGTATACTTGGAGGCAAAGCAAGGATAAAAAAGAAGAAACCTGTGTCATAAATTGTCCATTGAGGCTTCAAGCCATTCTTAACTTACTTGGGAGCAGCAAATCCCATTATATTACAAACTATTTTGAAGAAAACACCCCAGTGAAGACATACCATTTCTTCACTAGTGATTTTAGCAGTAACCCAGCCATCTCTGTGCCAATATATCAGTAATGCATACAGGCTTTATGGTGCCAAGGTAATGATTATGGGATGCTCCATAAATCACTAGTAAGATATAGTCTTACTTGTGAGAAAGCCTTGTGAAAACCAGCAAGTCCTCAGAAAATGCAGAAGATCAAGACTGAAGGGTGTACAGCATTACCTGTTTACTTGAATAGGTCTCCCTTCAAAATATAAAGGGATATTTCTTGACTCCATATCCAGAATTTAAAATACGGAGCATACAATGAGACGTACTGTGACCTAAGTCAGTCAGGTGCCTCAGTGAAGTCCCCAAGCAGAGTCAAAAAGGGGTTTAGCCCTTCCTCCTAGGTCGTCTTCACTTCGCGTGGTATTCAAAGTCATTCTGCTCTGAAACACGGAGCTTCCACTTCGCGATGGTGGGCTAAGGCTAAAGGGATTCAAGGAAACAAAGAACCCCCACCGATTCCTTCCAAAGGACGGTCTTTTCCAGCATCTCTGTCGCTCCTTTCCAACTTTCTCTCACTCGAAGCAGAAAAGAAAGTTGGCCTTTTCTTTCCTCTCCTCCTACTCCATCCTCTATATCCGAGTGAACCCGGTGGCCGCCTCCGCCCCTAGCTAGCTCTTCATTTCTCCGTCGCCCTTCTCTTCATTCGCCTCCACCTCTGCGTTTTCCCCCTTTCCGAAACAAACGCCCGGCTCTTATGAATTATTTAGCCTGGCGGAGAGCTGCACCACGGCCGTATTTGCCTTGGCTGAACGGCTCCATCGGACCCTTTGAGCCACCAGTTCAAGGAGTCGGGGGAGGCAGGGCTAGTCGGAAAGGGAAAACGGGACAGCTCAGCCCCGCCCCTGGAGAGCTGGCCGCTCCTGGCAATCCTCTGCTTTCCGAAACCGTCCCCCTTTTCTCACTTCAGCGATTGGCCTTTCTGCTAAGAGGACTGGTGTCGTCTCTGCGCGTGGAGCGGGCTTCTCCGTCAGGCTTTTTCTGCTCTTGCTCTGAGTCCCAGGCAGATGTGCAGAGGCTCATCACGCAGCCACATCGCTCGGCCCTTCTCTGCTCGACCTAGTGGCGCCGCTGACTCCAGATTCACGAGGGCAACGGGGGAGAAGCAGCGTGCGAAGGAAACGGAAAAGCGCTTGGCCAACGCCGAAACCGGCAGGCTAGTTGAGAGCTGTCCAGGGTCCTGAACTTGCTCGATGGAACCTTTGGGGGTTAGACCACTTTGAAAACTTTCTCTCGGGCAGCCGGAGGAATGTTGGATACAGGAATAGTTTCTCTTTTCTCGGTCCTTGGCAAGCAGAAAAGTCGGACAATTGGTTTATGGTTCCCTCGTTTTTAAGGGAACTGTTCTACACCGTTCACAATCCCTATGTCCCGGTTACCCGCCCCTTCCGCGTTGCGTTTAGACGCATAAGAAACCTTGAGATCCAGACTCTGGTTTGAATTAATCCTCGGTCCAGCTGCAGCAGGTTCGGGAGCAATTGCTTCGGAAAGCAGGCTTGGTCATGTTGCCTGCCCGTTGGGGCAGTAGCGGCGGCAAGAGCAACAGCGGGTCAAGCGCGCAGGCGCAATCTCCTCCGAGGCTGCAGTTTCTGAGCTGTGAGCGCAGCCTTGCCACAGTCTGGGCTTTACCAGTTGCTGGAGCGCTACTACCATGAACTGCCTCATCAATCTTCCCACAGCTACTCCACAGCACTGGGCTCAAGAGACCTTCCGAGATCCTCCCAGCCCGCCCCACTGCCACCTCTTGGCTCCAGAGCCCAGCTCTGCAGGCACAGGAGGATGCCGGGGGGCAAAAGGGGGCTGGTGGCACCACAGAATACATTTTTGGAGAACATTGTCAGACGCTCAAGTGGTAAGTCGTCTCTTCTTCTTCCTCCTCGGCTTTCCCTTCTCCCCTGCAATAGCGGGTGGTCCAGGAGTGAGATAGGTAGGGATTGAACTGCCCCTAAAGTTCTTAAAGTGTTTGTAAAATCATTTTTGCACTTCTGAACTTGAATGGAATATGTTAGATGCTGAAGAAAGTGGTAATTTCTACAAAATGGAGTTCTAATCAGCACTTTTATTGCAGGGTTATGGTATACTTTTAAATACATTGAACTGTAACTCTCAAGAAGTATTAGTGGGTTACCTGTGATAGGATTTCCAACAACTCAAGAGTCACAAGAAAGTCTCTTACTTTCTTGATAGATAATATAAATGTGATGATTTTGCAATTATCATATTCACATAACATTCTCTACTATTATTCATATTAATGTAACCATAATTACACATCTTGTTTAGCCAATGGTGATTAGCAGGGTATCAGTAGGAAAAACTGAAAAGAAAAGAGAGATTATTCCCTGCCCCCAAGGAAACCTTTCCCAATTCATCATCTTTCAGATGTCATGTATACAACTCACACACTATCCCCATTTACTTCCATCAACCCAGCCGGACTTTATCAATGCTGTTACAGTGGATAGGTTTTAAATGTCTAAGGTTGGGCAAGGCTGAGGCATATGTTTGGGGAGGGGGTCTGCTCACCAGAGTATATGTTTTGGTAGGGTGGGAAAGATATTTTAGCAGGAAACAGTAGAGTCCTATGCATTTTTCATATGTAAATCTCACTGAAGTAAGCCTCATTAAATTCTATGAGATATTTCACTAGATAATAAATGTAGGGTTACAATTAAATTTTGCATCTTATGTAAACAGCAATAATAGCAACCAGCATTTTTTTTTCATTGAAAAAAACAAAATGCCCAAAGACGCCCTAAGTCAGTTCTGTAATTCTGAAGCTGAAATTGTTGAAAAAGTTAATTACTCACTGTGTATGGCAATTTTCCCTCTCCCTGATTTTTTTGCAAATGATAATAATATGGATTATAAGGTGCATGCCTCCAAGTTTAGATAAGTTTCACTACTTCATAATGGGTCTTTGAGTCTTTATATTTATAGCTATACTGTATCATACCTTTATCAATCCATCTCCCTCTCTCTCCCTCTCTCTGTGTATTCACAGTTTCTTAGCTAAAGAAATTTAAATTGGGAATAAAATCTAGGTTAGAACAAGAAACAAAACTCTCTTTCCCCAAACCTCACTTCCTTTATCAAGCTATTTAAAGCAAATCTGCAAGAAAGCATATCTATTTATCTCTATGTGTGTATGGGCTGATGGTAAAATTAGTGTGTTTGTTTTGGCTTCTGGTTGAAATTACAGTTTGCACAATTATTACCTTTCATGTGTTGTGTAGTGAGAATATCAAAGTAGCTATCAGCTTTTAGAAAAAGTGCTCATAATAGATGTGTGATAATTTTTAAACAATGCACAACTATATATATCTCATCTTTCTCCCCAAAGAGCATGGGACAGATTTTAACCACAGGTTTGAAAAATAGAACAGACTGAAAAAACAGTGACTAACCTAAGTCCATCAAGTGTGCAAACATAAAGTGATTTGAGAAGATGCAAATTTAGAGGTCAGATAAACAGTACAACTGAGAGCCACTTGAACCTAAACCACCCAGTGAAAATGAACAATTTTATTGGTTCTCTGATATTACTGATGTATTTTGTTTTATATGTATCATTTTCCTTCTCTTTAGTGTTTTTGTAAACGTCTGAAGTTACTTGTTCTGCCCAAGATGTTCCAGTGCTTGTAAGACCACAATACATATTCAACAAGCCTCAAGAAAAATGTGTTCTAAAATGTAAAAAAAAAAAAAGGCTGTGAGGTTTTGTCTTTAATTCCCCTGTTAGGATAATTAATACAAGAACATTGCTGTATAAAATATTGGCAAGATATCTGGAAGTGTTCACCCTCCTTCATTTCATGCATGATTGAAGATATGCCACA
Organism: Pseudoxyrhopus heterurus; assembly: GCA_032468235.1. Taxonomy (NCBI): domain Eukaryota; kingdom Metazoa; phylum Chordata; class Lepidosauria; order Squamata; genus Pseudoxyrhopus; species Pseudoxyrhopus heterurus. The sequence goes on along the minus strand of JANHJO010003921.1, from coordinate 34,893 downwards.
TTGTTCCATTAAAGTAATAACAAATTGTCTCTGTTTGTGAGTGAGTGTGTGTGTGTTGATGGAAGTTGGCCTAAGAAAAAGAATAATACAGTACATTCTAAGTTTTTACTAAGGGATGGTTAATTCCCTATTTTCCCCTGGTAGATATATTTTCATGGATATGCAATTGTATTATTTTTAATATACTTAAGATTTCTTTCCTTACAGTCATACAACCCACAAAGGAGGTTTAAAATGATTCCATGCTAAGTGCTACATCTCTGATAAGACATTGCTTCGTAACACTTGGGCAGAGCAATCCTGTACAATAAGTAGGAGAAATTGAAAGGTGAAGTGAAGTTCTACTTGGCTTAAGAAAGAGAGAAGGGGGTTGGCCATTTCACTTTCCTCCAACTCTTTAGTCATCTTTTATTGGTGCATGTACTGTATATGGGTGTGCATATAATTTTTCTAGTATCTACTTTCTCATTCAACACAATGGAAGAAGGTTCAGTCCAGAGCAGTTTTCTCCTATTCTGGGAATATAACAAATAAAATAAACATTGCTATAACAAACTGAAGCCATATACTGTATACCATAATTTAACTTTGATAAGGTCCAGAATCTGCTTTTCTATCACTTTTCATAAGAAATTTGCAGAACAAGGCAGAGCAAAGGGACTGTAGTTTAATGTCCTTTAAGGTAGTGGAATATGATACATGATTGTTTCTTTGAAGATGATTAGGCCTACAATGAAACCATATTATAGCTGTCTTTTACCATGATATGGAGCAGTATTTAAGGCATTTAAGGATAGATGATAAATAGATATGGTTGGAAGAGGCTGGAAGTTCACTGAAAACTCACAACCAACCATGTGGGAAATGTAGTGCTCTTGATGTCCTCCTCTCTCTTTTTGCAGGTGAAAATAACATTACGGATCTTCAGTACCCTAAATGATACTTCTTGACAGTCTCATTACATTTTCTTTGTCCTAGTAAAAAAAATGTCTCTGTATCATTGACTGTTCCTTCTATTTAGTTCAATGACTGCTGGCTCAAATTCTCATGGAACCACTAAAGGAAGACAGGAAAGGCTACATCATTAGGAGAAAAATAATATATCATAAACGGATGACATGCTTTCCTATAAAGCAGGGGTCTTCAAGCTTGACAGCTTTAAGACTTGTGGACTTCAACTCTCAGAATTCTTCCTTCAGTCATGTTAGCTCAGGAATTCTGGGAGTTGAAGTCCACAAATCTTAAACTTGCCAAGTTTGAAGACACTTGCTATAAAGAAAGCTATGTCAGTTAAGACAAATAAGAATGGGCAATACATGTGAATATGTATCCTGATCCCTAAGTAAGTTAACTAGAAGTCTCTAATGGCTAAGACTAGTTGTTATCTGCAAGGCTTCCATCTGTTGGTTGCCTGCTCCAATGTCAAGGGAAGCACACAATCTCTTTATCTTCTGAGGAAATCTCTGGTCATATTTGACAATTGCTACCATTACTGTGAAGTAAGCATAGAATCAATTTGAAATGAACTGATCACCATTTTTAAAAGGAAGAACTTATAAAACTTGTTCAATTGTTAATTAGAAAGGGGCATTCTTGATAGGGATGCCTCACAAACATAACATTAAAGAACATTCATTCTAATTGTAATGAAATCTGAGTTTACCTTCTCATGCTGGAGTCGGTGTGTGCTGACCTACTTTCCTCTTACTTATTTTGAACATCTCTTTGTTTACTGCATTATGGAAGAGGGTAAAAGAAAAGGCACAAATACATTTATGAACTATTTTTTGGGTAGATACTGTTTTTGGACTGAAAACCGTATGGGGTCGCTGTTCACGATGAAACAATGCAAAATATTTTCCACACTTTGGGAAAGAATACAAATAAAAAGCTGTAGTTTGCAAGGTATCCCAAGATTATTTACCCTTCTTCATGGAAAGTTAAAGATTCTTACTTTCTCCTTTTTTTCCATAGGGAATTTATGCCATGGCATCGCTGAACATAGTCTTTTTAAATCTCTTTTTACGTGAATGTAATTTTGCAAAATACATTTTCTTTCTGGCACACAATGCACAATGGATCAAATTGTTTAGTTATAGCAATGGTGCAGTATTGAAAATTCTAAGTAACTTTTGAGATATAGGTATATACTGTATGTGTGTATAATACATGTGTGCATGTGATGTCTCTTTGTTTATAGCAGGGGTATCAAACTCAAGGCCCATGGGTTGGATCCAGCCAGGGGTGGGTTGCTACCGGTTCAGACCGGTTTACCTGATCTAGTTGTTAAGGTCAGGCAGAGCCAGTGAACCGGTTCGGTCGGTTTTTGTCAAAAAAAATTTTTTAGGGGGCCCGCCCACCTGCCCAGAGCCTCTAGCTACCTTGATTTGCTCTGTTTTCAGCACCGCTGATGAGCGGGGAAGCACGCCTCAGCTGTTTTTCCCTCTAGAGGCTGCTACAGGAAGTTTGTTTCACCGGTTGAAACCCACCCCTGGATCCGGCCCATGGGATGCTTAGATCTGGCCCACAGGGCTGCCCTGCAAACAGCGAAGGACTGGCTCGCAGTGCCTGTCAGCAAAAACAGAGCTGCACGCGGCCCTCCCGAGCTCTGTTTTTGCAGGCAGAAGGTTGCAGGAGGCTGTTGCAGGCAAAAACAGAGCTCAGGACTCCGTTTGCTGGCAGAATGCTCGGGCCACCACAGGCGCCCCGACACGAGTGACATTGAGTGACCATGCCCATCCTGGCCATGCCTCCACCCAATTTTTTAATGTACCCCTATCAGGAAGCATAATATTATATTATGCCCATATTTCAAATAGGAATGCTGAAATTAAAAGTAATCTAATGAATTCATGGCAGAATAGGATAACTCCAATTAATTGGTTGATTAAAAATATTCTTGTGAAAAAGTGATTGTATAATCATGTCTTTCCTACTTTTGCACAGTTTCCACATACAGAAAAATCAGGATTAGGTTAGAACCTCTTTCTTGTTCTTCACCCTGTATCTCTGCTTGAGCTAACCTATCTGTACAAGGTTGATAATTGAATACCATGATTTTCAGGTATGTTTTCTGTGTATTACATTTCTGCTAATGACACTCTATAGTCTCCTGAATCTCGTAATGGTCCGGCACGGGACAGTACTTCTACATATTTCTTATCTACCACTCCAGCAATTCCATCCTTCATTGCCAATGGCTTTCAGGAGCATATTCTTTAGGTAGGACATGCCCTCCCTACACAATCTAGCAGAAAGAGAACACTTCAACTACCTACCTATCCCAAATGAAATCTGGAGTTGGCACTTGGGGAATGGTATCCACAGGCACCTAAAGTCCAGGTGTGTCACTACCTTGATATCTTTATGTATAATGGTGAAAGGGGTCTTTTTCAGGAGGGCAATTCCTATAGGACAAGGGTGTCAAACTCATGTCATCACAGCAGCATCATGTGACGTATCGGGACTTTTCCCCCTTAGCTAAACCGGGCATGGGCATGGCCAGCACGTGACACATCTGGCCTGCGGGCTGGGAGTTTGACAGCCCTACTATACGACAATCAGACTATTGGTGGCATCCATTATTATTAGTTTTCATATAAGTTCTTAATAACGTTTATGAATATTATGTATGTTCTATCATATTTATATAAACCATTAGAATTGCAAGAAACAGCATCATATAAATAGTAATAAATAAATGCATTTTGAAGGATACTCTAACATCTGGGGGCGCCACATTCCTTTTCTCTAGTTTGGTTACATCTCCATTTATCTTTCCAGTTATCTTTCTGTATATCTAATATGGCTATCTTTCCATTTAAATTTTACCTTAGCCACCAACTCACTAAGCTCAAATCTATACTAGATCCTGTCTTATCCTAGATCAAGGTACTGCCCTAGCAAAACATTTCTTTTTCACATACGGATGAGGCTTTTAGATAGAAAAATATCTTTGCATGTGAAATGTATTGGATCTGAAGGGTTTTTTAAAAAAAAATGATTCAAATTAGACAAGATGAAAACTTGCCAATCCTCAGGGTTAACAATATATTGACAGGATCAAAAATATATTTGGGCAAAGTTTAGATCTCAGATGCTACATGTTATAAACAGAAGGATCAATAGGATTCTGGGAAATGGTACTTCTAAATATAGCAGTCACTCACTTTATGAGTGAGAATTTTTGAGGGAAGGTGAAGAATTTAGCTGGTTTGGCAAATAATTTTAGAATTACAAAAATAGTGTAGATGATACACAGATCATTTTTTAAAATTCTGGCCTGACAGCCATTTTTAACATACAATTGATTCAATCTCAATGCATATCTATAACAGAACAAATCTCATCTCTTTCTATTCATTTAAGACAGTGCATAATAAATAAATCTATAGTATAATGGCAACATTCACACCTTTGAATAATGAGAAGATGGATTTTCCTAGAGTTAGAAAAGAGCAAGGCAGGAGTTGCAGTTGATGCCAAGGAAGGTCTGGCGGTTTACTTTGTTTACAGTTGACCAATTTCTAGCATTAACTAAGAAAGAGAGATCCAACATGGCAGAAGTAGCTTGACTGGCTGTGACCTCCACAGCCTACAGGCACAATCCTAGTGAGTGGTAGCACTGGAATGTAAAAAGCATCATTATACCAGTTCATGTTCTTAATTCAGATGGTCTAGAGTTGTTGACACAGACTTCCAGCAGCTGTCCAAGATTTTTGGCTAGAGTATTTTCAGCTTTACATGGAGGTGCTAGAATTTGAACCCGGAATCTTCTGTACCATTGAGTTTTACCCCTTGACGTTCTTAGCATTCTAGTTTCTGTGGACTATGCAGCTCCTACCTGTCCAATTGTAATATGATAATTGCTACCATAGCACTATTCCTCCCATCACCTTTGAGTAAGATCAATATTTGTAAGCATTTTACAATAGCAGACATTGAAAGCTCAAAGTAGGGTAAGGGTGCACTTATGGTTTATTGGAGCTGAATAAACTTCTTGGAAGGGTCCCTTATATGAAACTGTCTGTTTGCTTCTGGAATATTCACCTATGGAGATTCTCAGTCATCCATGTAATGGTTGTCCCAAAGGTGCTTTTTCAAGAGACAACTGGATTTCTTGTTTTTCTTTGAAGACGTTTCATTTCCCATCCAAAAAGTTTCTTCAGCTCTGATTGGATGGTGGGGAATGGAAGGATTTATATTCCTTGCAGACAGCTTGTCATTTGCAATCTTTTAGAGAGTCGTTGAGGCCACTTGGGGGGTTTGTCTGTGTCCTCAGGTTCACCTGCGTAGTTCTAGAATATTCAAAAACTATTCATGCTATTTTATTTTGAAGAAGGTTTTCATTTATAACATAAATTAGGGGTAGTGTAGGGAAAGATGGCCGAACAACAACAACAAAAGGTTGGAAGTGCTGGAAAGGGATTGGTTACTCATGCATCTAATCATAACATTTTAAAGATGATTGGTAGTTAACTTAGGTCATTATAGACATGCAAAAATGCATCAGTTTCCAAAGACACCAACATACATCTATATTCAGGTTAATATGTTTGATGAAATGTATGAGATGGCTTCAGAAATGTTCGTTTTTGTTGTTCTGGACATTAGATTATCTTTTGTTGCTTGTTTCTCATTGGAGCAGTAATCCTGATTCAGCTTGACAGAAAATAAAGTATTTGATGTTTTAAAGCAAAGAGAAATGAGGTGAAATCATAAAAATCATAAAGCTGGGTGCTTCAGGGTCATTTATTTTAACCAGCTCCTTAGTCCAGAGCTCTCTAGATCCACTAGAGCGGTGGTCGGCAAATCGCGGCTCGCGAGCCACAAGCGGCTCTTTTGCCCCTTGAAGTTGGCTCTTCAAGGTGCGGGC
>JANHJO010003918.1:91519-101533 GCA_032468235.1 Pseudoxyrhopus heterurus | reverse complement strand
AGGATGGAAGGCTGAGTCGACCTTGGAGCTGGTGGGATTTGAACTTGCTAAATTGCAGGCAGCTGGCAGCTAAGTACCAATTACAAGTACCGCTCTCTAACCGCCGCGCCACCGAGGCTCTACCCAGGGTAGATGATTCCCAGCAAGGAGGGTTGGAAAATAAATAAATAAAAGAATTTTGCATTTCCAGCGACCAAATTCCAGGTCCTCTCTCTCTCTCTCTCTTTGCCAACCCTGCAGTAGGTTTCAAGTCACCTTGATTAATTATTTCCCTATAAACAAGCAACAGTGCTCCTCGTCTAAACCATCTTTATCTCCGCAGTTGCAAAATGTCTGGATTTAAGCAGGAATGAGCAGAGGGGGGGGGTGGAAACCCATATGGCGCTACTCAAGGCTTGGAGGGGAATAATCTACAGCATATTGGTTTTCTGGGAGCGATTAGCGGAGAGGCTGCAGCTTTTTCCTCGTCTTTTAATTGCATTTTGCCGTCTTAGGGTCCCCTATCTCTCCCACCTTCTACGCCCCCCAAGCAGCTTAAAAATGAATGAAGGATTGGTGAACCTGCTCCGAAGAAGGCTACCACTCTAGCAAATGAAGAAGAAAGCTGGAAGGCCACAGGAGAAAAATCCGTGGCTCTAACCCCACGGATGAACGTGCGTTTGGATGCAAAGGTGTTGCGCGTTTCATAAAAAAAAAAATTAAGAACCTCGTTGGAAACCGAGGACAGATCGAGTGGTTTTTTCTTTTGGGTCAAAAATTCATATCGCGATGGAATCCTGGGGCTCAATTGTGGTCGTGAGTCAAGAACATCTGTAACTCAAGGCGGTGAGTCTTCATAATATTACTTCCTCCTCCACAACTACAGCCTTATGAGATGGATAAGGTTGAGAGAGAGGGACTGGCCCAAAGTCACCCAGCCGGTTTTCATGCCTAAGGCGGGACTAGAACTCACAGCTTTCTGGTTTCCAGTCTGATGCCTTAACTACAATTATGCTGAAGATTTCAACTTCCATCAGGTTGTAGGTGAGGAGAAAGGGTGATTTTCCTACATTTCTCATTTTATTCTTGGGTCAACCTTCTACTTGGCTTGGTCCCATTGCAGGCTTGACTGGGGGCCTGGGAAGGGCCAGCGTCTCATCTGGCACCAGCGAGATTAAGCGGGAGGACAAGGAGGATGACGAAAACACGTCAGTGGCTGACAATTCAGAAGAGGAGAAAAAGGAACTGAAGCCATCTCGAACCAGAACAAGGTGCTCACTGAACAGGTCTCAACCTTTCTCTGTTCCCTTCGGAGGCTAACCGGGCAGGACAAAATCCTGACCCTGTAAAGAAAGACTAAGGCAAAACAGCCTCCTTCAAAATCTTTCAGTCCTGGGGAGAACCCACCCACAGCTTTCAAACCTCTAGGAACCTACTATGATTATTAAAGGACCAACGTCTTCGCAAAATTGGGGTGGATCAGGAAGGACCTCCATCTATTTTTTTTTTTTCATTTTATTTGTCAAATTTAGAAGCCATCCATCTCCCTGACAGAGAAGGAGGGATTTTCCAGCTCAGGCAATTCCTTTGGCTGGCTAATTGAAAGAAGATAAAAGATACTGACGTTTATTTTTTATTTTTTTCAAATTAATTTTAGTTTTATTCGGTGCGTGCATATTTTCAAATTTTGCTACTTTTCCCTGAGAAATTGTGGGGAAGCAGAACCGCCCTACCGAGACAACTTGACTTAGTAGATTTTGGTTCTATTTATCTCCCCTGATCCTTTGTCCCCGTCCCCCGGCCGCCATTTCCCTGCAAAGGCCCTGAGTAGAGGAGAAAGGCCTGGCTTACTTCCTTGAGCCTCTCTTTTATCTCACACAAATGTAAAATCTGCTCTGGAACAGTCAATCCAAATTTTATTCAGAACGTAGGGGGTGGAGAGGGGCCCCCGTCAGACATGCGTGTAGTAAATATTGACCAAAGATGGCAAAATAGATTAATTGCTACCTTTCCTTTTCCATTATCTTAAAAAAAAATACCATTGTGATATGTTTGTTTTTTGTCGTGTGTGCATGTAGGGGTGCGCACATTTGTGTATTATATGTATTACAGTTTTCCTTTTTTTTTTTTTGTGAACATATTCCGGTGCCGAGGTGTGCACACACGAAAAATGTCCCCCCTTCTCCTTGTTTCATTCTTATTTCAAATTATCAGTCAAGATGAGGATGAGGAGGACGACCTTCTTCCCCCAGAGCAAAAAGCCGAGCGAGAGAAAGAGAGGCGGGTGGCCAATAACGCTCGGGAGCGCCTGAGGGTCCGCGACATCAACGAGGCCTTTAAAGAGCTTGGGCGCATGTGCCAGCTACACCTTAACAGCGAAAAACCACAGACCAAACTGCTAATCCTACATCAGGCTGTGTCGGTTATTCTGAATCTGGAACAACAAGTTAGAGGTCAGTGGAGGCTTCCGATGTGGTGACGTTTCGGAACGGCATGGGGCTGTCTGTCTGATCCTTTCAACCTTGCCCCGGCCCACCGTGGTGGGCAGGCCTGCCCGACGCTCTCCATCCTTGCTGACGTTTTCCTGCATCCTTTTTTTTTTTTTTTTTTAATGACGATGCCTCAAGTTTGGTTTTGTGTTTTACTTCTCTGTTCCATTTTGTTTTTGTTTTGCATCCCCCTGTAATTCCTGTGTTGCATTTGGAATAAGAAAGAAGCTGCACTTTCTGCATGCCAGCCAGCCTCGTGCCTGTGCGGGGACCTTGCTTCTCTCTCCCTCCTTCCCTGCTCTGCTACTTAGCGCTGTGGAGGGCGGGCCCACCTTGGACCTCAGCGCTTTGTTGCTAAATGTGGAGAAAGGGCAGGGTCTGCAAAGATCAAGTTTTCCGTGCGTACGGAGGATGAGTTCACAGCACAACCATGTATACCACATCCTTCTTATCGATTGGAACGCCCTTTCCAGCCCCAGCCTCCTAGAACGCTTTCGTACACGCCTCTTAAGTACAGATAGTCCTTGACTTACAAGCATTCGTTTAGCGACCATTATAACGGCACTGAAAAAAGCGTCTTAGGACCAAGCTTCGCATTTACAACCGTTGCAGCATCCCCATGGTCACATGATCGAAATTCAGATGTTTGTCCACGGGCATGTATTTATGACGGTCCTGGGGGTCACGTGATCACCTTTGGCGACCTTTGGATAAGCAAAGTCATTGGGAAAGCCAGATTCACTTAACAACTGCCGTCATTCCCTTAACAAGTATGCCAAGAAAAGTCATAAAATGGGGCAAAATTCACTTAACAAATGTCTCACTCAGCAACATAAATTTTGGGCCCAACTGTGGTCGTAAGTCGAGGAGTACCTGAAGTAAAATGTAGATTTAGGGTTTGGGAAATCCTCAACGCTGAAAAGAAATGGTACCGTGTCTTCAAAGTTACTATCTCTGCTTCCCCACTCAAGATCTTGTTTTGGTGGGAGCATTTCTTGTCCTTGCCCTGTGGAAAATACATTACCGTAAATCCCTCTGCCTAGAACAGTCTTAAGATACATGTGGTATAGTCTCTGGTGTCGCTCTTCAGGGTGTCTCTCTCTCCTCTCTCTGCCCATCACCAGGAATGACCGAATTTGGACCATGAGTGATACCTTGACAAGGAGCTATACAAGGAGAATAGGGAACATACACATTTGTATCTGAGCTTGTGCTGGTTTTAAGATGTGGTAGTTTTAAGATCTGGGACCAGCAACTTGAAGCAGTGAAAGATTTCCCAGAGGAGCTGGGATTTTATTTACATTGAAATGTGTGAGGTTCTGACTTCGGAGGTCACTTTCTGTCTATAACCCAAGTCTTCCAATCCCACCGTGGTCCCAGATCCCAATTTAAACCTCAGAAATCATCCCTGAAAAGGTAGAATTCGACGATTGCCGTTAGGATTCTAGAATGCAGAATGTCCTGGAGGGAGGAAGGAAGGAAGGAGGAGGGGGAAAGAAGATTTAAAACGGGTCTCTGCGGCTACCCTAGAGGAAAGATGGACTCCCACCAAGTGTAGCCGTGCTACTTTTTCTTCTGGGAATGCTGCAAATGCTTGGCTGTGCATGTGAGCATCTAACCGTCCTTTCTTTGGAAACCCATCCCATGGGGTTACCTTGGCAGACTTGACTCTTCTTTTTTCCCTCAAGAGAGGCGGCTGTATTTACCATCAAGATCCACAGCCCGTTTTGTACTCCGCTGTCATGTTGCAATGCTGGAATTCATTTATGCTTTTCTCTCTTTTTCTCTCTCACTTTTCGTTTCCCTTTTTTTTGCCTGTCATAACATGTATAACTTTTGATTTCCTTGTCCAACGTTTTCTTGTTCTTCTCCCCTTCTCCCCCAATCCTTTTACCTGCTTTCCTACAGACAGTCCCCAGCCGTGACCTCTCGGTGGTTCCCACCCTCTACCTTGTACTTGCTGCTTGCTCAGAGAGAGAGAGAGAGAGAAGACAGGAGTGGGGAGGTGGGTTGGCACAGGGAGCAGGAAAGGAAAAATCTGTGAGTGGAAGAGTTGGCGTGTGGTCCTCTCATCTGGAGTTCAGGCTCTCGGTTTTCGATTTCAAAAGAATACATACCGTAGCATTTTACCTGAGGTAGAAGATGAACGAAGTTTTGCCTTGACTGTTGAGCAGTTGGCATTCCTACATTTAATCCCCCTGGCGAAAAAAAATATATTTTCCAATTGGATATCTTTGTGGGGTCCTTGCTTCTTTCTGAACTGGCTTATTTTCTTGCAGATATTTCATTAACCAACTAGGTAACATCAGTGCTAGCTCTTCCCTATCACTGATGATGTTACCTAGTTGGGTAAGGAAAAGTCAGCAAGAAAACAACCGAGCTCAGAAAACACCAAGGACCCTGCAGTTCAGTCCTGAACTACAAATATTCTCTTCTATGGATATTTTTGATCCCTTGGACATTTTTTATCAGAGAGCTTAAGAAGAGGCTGTATCCCATCAGATGAGCTTCATATTTCTGAGAGTCGATATCTGTCATCCTAGAAAAGGCAACCCGTAACGTTTTCTCCAGCAAAAACGCAGTGAAGATTGAAGTCAGAACGGGACCCTCACTAAATGCAAGCTTCTACTTCTTATAGTACCTTGGATGGGTTCTCTGTAGGGCTTTCTCTTCTCCTTTTCAATCCCACCAGTTATGAATTTATTTAAGAATGTTGTCAGGAAATATGGCTTCCAAGGCTGACAAATGTATTATGTTGCTATCCTTTTGAGAGTGTGCTACTTTATTTTATAAAAGCCAAAACACTGTGGAACCTCTAGCTCAGGGGTGTCAAACTCGATTTCATTGAGGGCCGCATCAGGGTTGTGTTTAACCTTGGGGGACTGGGAGTGGGCGTGGCTGGGGGTGGCCGTGGCCCTGGCCGGCTCAATGTCACTCATCAAGGCCCTGTTTTTGGCCGTGATGACCTCCTGCAACCCTCTGCCAACATAATCAGAGCTTGGGGTGGCCGTGCATGGCCTGCCTGAGCTCCATTTTTGTTGGCAGAGGGCTGCAGGAGGCCATTGTGGCCGAAAATGGAGCCCGGGTGGGCCACACGTGGCCCTCCTGAGCTCCATTTTTGCTGGCAGAGGCACCCGCGGGCTGGTTCTTCGTTGTTTCTAGGGCCGGCCCGCGGGCCAGATCTAAGCACCCCGCGGGCCGGATCTGGCCCCTGGCCTTGAGTTTGACACCCCTGATCTAACTGGTGTTAATCAGGCAGCACTACAACTGATAGCTATTTTCAATACTCCGCTAAATTTTAAATTTGCTTTGGGATAAGAACAAGCTTGCATAGGATTATTATAGCACATGAAAGGGCTGGATTCCTTCTGTGACAGGAGCCACTGAGCCAAAGAGCTAAATGCAACCCCAAGACTTTGGATACAACTTCAATTTTGTTTGCTATAATCCTCAATTTATATTTCTTAAATTCATGGTTAGCTATTACAGTTCCTGTTGAATGTGGGTATGTAGGTTTAGTTTTAAACTGAATTTGACAATCCTTAACTAATTATGAATTTAAAATGTGAACTTGGCTTGGAAATATGTCCTGTTGCATTTAGTGAGTCTTGCTTCTAAGCAGTATGGATAACTCCCACACAGGTGTAGCAAAGTGGCTTGGCGTCCACTTAACCATGGTTATTATTGGAAAAATAACAGTCAACTTGGTTGATTTCAAATTTGGTTACTTCTACCATTGGCTTACTGTAGTTTGTTGTGGCTAGTTTTTGCTTGGATAACTTGTACTTCAGTGTATAAGGTGTTAATTCTGGGAGAATGGCTTTAATTCTGTAACTCAGATAAGTGTGAATCTGTGTGAATCCATACCTGGCTTGAATTTTGAAGACATACTAGAAAGAGATAGCACTTAAGCGAGCCCTACATTTTTAGCCACCATTTTTAAAACCATGGGATCAAAAATTCGTTCTGGATTTAGGCTGAATTCCCAGAGAAGATCATAGGAGAATCCAGACTGACATTTGACAGTGAAGCTTACACAAAAGAGTCATTTTCAGAATGAAGTTTCCCAAGTAGTGAGTGAGTGAATCACTGAAAAGATAAAGTAATTGAAAAGTTTGTCTTGGATGGTTCTGAAGATGAAAAATCAAGAGGTAACAGTTACTGGGATTGGATATTATTCTGGCTTGCCCTTTGTAGTTTAGGACAGTGTTTCTCAACCTTGGCCATTTTAAGAGGTCTGGACTTCAACTCTTTAACTGAAGTTGGTATTGACCTCTTAAAGTAGCTAAGATTGAGAAACCCTGGTTTAGGAGGTTGGAAATGAAGAGCACACAAAAGTACATCTTACTTTGTCTTGCTAGTTGGATAAGAAAAGGGTTGCTTAATTCCAAGCTACGTAGGCCCTAGAATTGTGCCTTCACACACTATTTCAGTAGGAAATCATTTCCAGTGGAAAATGGTTGCCTCGTATTCTCAATTCATTGGGGACATTCACTAGGCCTTGCCAAAAGAAGACAATTATATCTACCTTTTTCAGGATTTTTTTTTCTTTTTTGCTCTGGGGAAAAAGGCTGTCCCTGTATAAAAATAGGACATGACGAGGTGTGATGGGAGGGAAACGGATTTCCTAGGTTCAATCTGCCAAGAGTTTAAGGTGCTGCCAATGCTCATAATTATTTTAGATGGGATCAGTGTTGATGCTGTGTTTGATTATACCTGGAAACTACAGAATTTTGGCTGATTGGGTGGCTTGGGGGAAGATGGACAATGTTTCAGAGAAGCAAGCTGTTCTTTTTTTAGATGGAGATCTTTCCAGATCTGGTACAGGTAGTCCTCGAATTATAACCATTCTTTTAACAACTGTTCAAAGTTATGACGGTGCTGAAAAAAGTGACTTATGACCAGTTCTCACCCTTATGACCATCACCGTGTCCCAACGGTCATGCGATCAAAATTTGGGGACTTGACAACTGATATGTATTTAGAACAGCTGTAGCATCCTAGGGTCATGTGGTCAACATTTGCGATCTCTCCAGGGAGCTTCTGATAAGCAAAGTCAGCAGGGGGATTCGGGTTCGCTGAACAACTGTGTGATTCATTTAATGAGTTGAACGGTCATAAAATTGAATGTGACTCATTGAATGAGTGGCTTTGCTTATTTCTGCTGCATAGACTCTGTTCACGGCAAGTGTTAGGAAACCACTTTACAAAGCCAGTTCCAAGTTGTGGCTTCTATTTTCTATTCTCAAATGACCCTCTTCCTTTAAGACACGGGTGTCAAACTCAAGGTCTGGGGGCTGGATTCGGCCCACGGGGTGCTTAGATCTGGCCCACGGGGCATGCGTGCGGCCCTCTCGAGCTCCATTTTCCCTGGCAGAGGGTTGCAGGAGGCCATTGCAGCCAAAAATGGAGGTTGCGAGGGCCACGTGGCACTCCCAAACTCTGTTTTCGCTGGCAGAGGGTTGCAGGAGGCCGTTGCAGCCAAAACGGAGCTCAGGAACCCGTTTTCACTGGCAGAACGCTCGGGCTACTACAGGCGCCCTGACACGAGTGATGTCGAGCTTGGCCATGCCCACCCTGGTCCCGCAAGGTCAAAAACAACCCTGATACAGCCCTCAATGAAATCGAGTTTGACACCCCTGCTTTAAGAGAAGGAGTGGCAGAACTTGGGGATTGAATTAAAAGAGGACTCAGCCAAGTAGCCACCAATGAGTTAAGTCTAATCCCTCTTGAATTACGTTAACCCTTACCTGGCACCAAAATAGTGCGAACTGTTAGTTAGATTCCATGAGCAATAAATCACTTTAAATTAAAACATCACCTGTGATCCTGGTCTTTCCTGCCTGACACTTCCTTTTTCATTCTGCTTTCATGTCCATGTCAGCGCAATGTTTTTCCCATTAACTGAAGAAACCAGGAATCACTTAAGGCACTCAACAAATGAAGTTTTAAGTTCATAAAGATGTGGTTCAGATTTCAGAAGAGAGGCCTTGTTCAAACACACATTAGGCAACAGTGCTGGAGAATCTTGACCTAATAAAGAGGATTTTGAGGAACATGGACCAGATGTTTCTCTCCGATCCTTCTCATGGGTTAGAGCAGCTCAATAAAGGTTGATCAGCCTGCCCATTACAATCATGAGGTAGGAGATGACCAGGCTGAGCCCAAGGGTGTGGTCAAACACATCATCAATTTGGAGTTACTACCCCCCCTAAAGAGACCTAAGTTCAGCCCTCCTTGAAGTCCATTTGACTCTTATTGGTGCCAATTTGCCTTGACTGTTAGTAGATCAGATTATTGCATATAGGTTGAACGGAATAAACTTGTAGTGTTTTTGAACTCTATCCTGGCTCCTGATTTCTTACATCTGACCCATAAATGATTATAAAATGGATCAATCACTTGACCAGCCTGAATTTATGACTTTATTGTATCACCAATCGCTGAATTGGTGATTCAGTTGTTAAGCAAGCCAGGGGTTCGTTATGGGCAGGGTTTCCCTGAAAACCAGTCGCAAGTAGCCATTTTTGGGCAACACCGTCATAAAATGCAGTGACCACAGGACCCTGCAAATGGCCATAAATGTGACTGTGGTGCCGAGCACCCCAAATTCGGTCCTGTGACTGCGGAGGGGGGGCCTGGCTGTTGGAAAGTCAAATTTAGGTCATAAGCCGCCTTTTTCGGGTTGGTTATTAACTTCGATCGGTCATAAGTCGAGGACTACCTGTGTGAGGATCAATTTCCTGAGGACATTTTGGACGGGCTGGGCAACCTTTGTGCACTCTTTCTTGGAATTGGTTTTATTTTATTTTTTGCCTTTGAGGGCTCATGGCTGGTGTTCGAGTGGCATCACAGATCACTCGTTTTATTTTTGGTGATGGGGGGAGTTAAAACATCCTATACTCTTTGTGCTTAAATATGCAACTGTACTGCTACAAAGCACAATCTGAGGGGGCTCCAGAAGCCATAAAATGGTACGGGGGCTCCAGGTTTTACAGCCCATTATTTTTTAATGCTTAGCTTGGATTTTACTTTTTTCCTCGATTCCTTTCTAAAAAGCAGAGAGAAAGGCATTGCAAGTCTGATTTTTTAATTCCATCAGGGAAAATAAAAACAAATGCATGGACAAATACAGATTCCTACTATGTAAGGCTTAAATCTTTATTACAGCAGTGGAGAATCTATTGTTCAGCCAATCTTGGGGATGGGGGGGGGGACAAAGATTCCCACTTTTTGCATTACTGATTGCTTTGTTGTTTGCAAACGTGATTCTCTCGACTTGCAAAGGAGAAGTCCTCACTTTAGCATCGAGCATTTTTACTGGTTCCATCTGATGAAGGAAGGAATTAATTTCACTGTTTCTTTAAATAGACCGTCTAGGAAATAAAGGGCAGAGGACCTTAATCCTGCCCCAGAGTCCTTGGCAGCTCCTTACCTCTGTGGTGCAATTCAAGGGTTTCCCTACGATCAATTGGCCTGGCCCGTCTTGGCTTGTCGTGGCCTCCTGTGGACATTTTTCCACCACACCTTGGCACCGCCCCCCCGC
>JANHJO010003918.1:59846-82140 GCA_032468235.1 Pseudoxyrhopus heterurus | reverse complement strand
CTGAAATTTTTAGCCCAAGTCAGCATATTTTCTTTTACCTGTTCTTCTTCCATCTTATGCAGTAACAAATATCTGTATGTTCTTGCAATTAATTTTTCTTCTGGTCCTAATAAAATTCAGTCTAATTCATTGTATTTTTTGACAGACCGTCTTGTTTTTTTATCTTTTTCATAAATTGATTGTAACTGGAGATGACCACCATTGTAGATCTAATCCTTTATCTTTAAGATCTTGCTTGGACCTC
The DNA here is from genome assembly GCA_032468235.1 of Pseudoxyrhopus heterurus. Classification (NCBI taxonomy): domain Eukaryota; kingdom Metazoa; phylum Chordata; class Lepidosauria; order Squamata; genus Pseudoxyrhopus; species Pseudoxyrhopus heterurus. The sequence continues at coordinate 81,896 of JANHJO010003918.1, read as the reverse complement.
AAATCCCCTTTCTCATCTAGTACATCTTTATATCTAAGTGTTCTAATTTTTTTATTGTCATAGGGTAAAACCAGGCTTCTAGTAGCGCTATCCATAGTGGTAGATCTAAATATTGTTCTCTTTTGGTCTTCATCCATATTGATAACAATGAGTCTCTAACAAAGTGCCTTTGGAAGTACTTGTGCCCTGTATTTTTATTGTAACCCCAAAAAGCATGCCAGCCTAACTGTAGGTCATGGCCTTCTAATGTTAATAATCTATCATTTTGTAGGTTGACCCATTCTCTTATTCATGTTATTCCTGGCGCTTGAGTTCCCAATTTGATAAATTAAATCCTCCTCTATTTTTATCATCCTGTAAAGCTTTTAGTCTAATCCTTGGTTTTTTGTTTTGCCAGATAAAATTGGATACTAATTGATTTAGTTCCTTTAAAAAACTGCTTTTTCTAATGAATGTCCTACCAAAAATATAGTTTCAAGTAATCCCAATTAAATTAGGTGACGGCCCTTCTCTTGTGCACCTTCTAAAGACATGGAAAACTCTCCACAGGGAGCATTCAGGCCCCCATTCTCCTAGAATTTAGGAACATGGCAAGATGAGTCACTATCACCAGGGTTTCAATTGTTAACTCATTTTAATCATGGCATGTTGCATTATATTTAATGTAAGCTAGCATGACTGCTTCTATGAGCAATATATATATATATAAGTGTAAATTATTAGTTCTTTTCGCACTTGCTCTGCTCTTTTGTGTTCCGAAGACGGTTAACCACCGAGGAACGGTGGTGGTTTTTCAAACCCCTTGAAAATGTTGAGGCTACACACAAGTCAATTCGTAATTTTTATAATTTCAAGGTATATATAAATTGGGAAGCACCAAAGATGTTGAGGTCCAGAAGATGATTCATAGGCACCCGCGGGCCTACGTAGACGATGCAGAGAGATCCTGGACAACACGGGCAGCAGCGGTTTGCGAAGGAAGCGTTGCAGGCCTCACCTGTTGAGCACGCGCCCTGATTTAAAGGCACATAAAAAGGGGAAACAAGCGCGACGGATCCCACGCAAGGGTCACAGGCGCCGAGGGAGGAAGCCGGAATTCGGCGCCAAAGGCCGCGGGGTGAAGCGGAGGCGCCTTTCACGTGCTTGCGGCCGCCCCCCCCCACCCCGCCTCCGTCCCCTGCGGGCTGGCCCGGCGGGGCGGGGCTTCTGGGGTCGAAAGGAGCGGGGGTCCTGGGCTTTGGGACCACGTGGCGCCCGCTGCACCGCCCGGGGAAGAGGAAGATGGCCAAGGCGCCGGGGGCACCCGGGGGGCCGAGAGGGAGCCCGCGCTGCCTTCCTTTGGGGTGAGCGCAAAGGGGAGCCTGGGGAAGGGGGTGTGCCCGCGACAGGGGGGACTGAAACCACGGACCAGGTTCAGGGCATGAGCCGAGCCGGTCAGCAGGCGCGGAGCAGGGGCTCTGGTGAAAGTCTGGGCGCCCGGAGAGCCCTGGGGCAGGCTGAGGAGGGGGCACGCCGGGGAGGGGCGCTTAGGGGAAGCGATGCGAGAAATGGACGCTCTCGAGCCCTTGGAGGGAGACGGGAGGGAGCGGGGCTCTGCCAGCCTCGGGCGACACAGGGAGCGGAAGCGTGGGGAACGGGCCCGGGAGGCGGCTTCGGGTCACCTCGGAGCGCCGCCCGTGGGGTTGCCGAAGAAAGCGGGTCGGCGAGGCGCGCGCGCTGTGGGGCGGGAGTTTTGAAGAACGGGGAGGGCTGAGCTGTGGGGTGGAGGAAGGGGACGGGTTGCCGGCGAGGAGGGAGGGAAAGAAGGAAGGGCCTTGCTGGCGGCGGAGGGGCTGGGGGCCCCGGGGAGGTGTCGGCGGGCTCCCCTGACGGGGAAGGCGGCGGCCTTGGCGAACGGCCCCCTTCGCCCCGCGCGTGGTGGAACGTTAGATGCCATTAAACGCCCGTCGATAGTTACGAAGGAACGGCCGGTGCGGGAGGAGGGAGAGGAGAGGGCGGGCAGGCGATGCAGCCTGTGAGAGGAGCTGGGGGGCGGAGGCGCTGAAGGCATGTGTGTGTGAGGAGGGGGAGCGAGGAAATGGGGAGAAGCCGCGGGGGCGAAGGGGAGGCCCGCGGGGGCCTGTCCAAGCGAGTGGGGTCCAGGGCAGGCATTGGAGAGCAACGGAGACGGTTGGCAGATGGGGGGGGGGGGGCGAAGAGCTTCCCGCGAGGAGCCAGGATGTGTGGTGGAGAATGCAAAAGCCGGGCAGATGGGAGTTGTTTGAATATGGACCCCCGTGTGGGTTTGGATGCCGCCTTTTCGGGCAGGAACGCCGGGCGGCTTGCAGAGCCCGCGCTGCTTCTGGGGTGGTCGCAGGGGATTTAGGATTCGCCTAAAGTTGGGGGTTCAGGAGAAGCTTCCTAAGAACCTGGAGAAAGGATGGCGGTTGGGAAAGTGGCCGGAGTTGAGCATGAGAGGCAGCGTTCACGCGTACGCAGCTGTCTGGCTGCGGGGGTTCAGTGGGAGAGAACGAGGCAGATGATCGTGAGGAGAAATAAGATTGTGAGCGTAGAACCGGGATCTGAGCCCTGTCAGGACTTTTGGCAGCAGGTGCCTGTATTAGCGCCCGTTCACGTATAAGTGGCTAAAAAAAAAATCTCGGAGGCGGACTATATTCTTGCCAAAGCGGAGGGATACCATGTGGGCGCTTTTTCTTTAATTTGGCGGGATGGGAAGTGGACTTCTTTTTTTCTTTTGGCTTTTCACCAACGGCTGCCTGCGCTCCCTCTACCTCATTCTTTCGTACGGCGGGAGGAACATGAGTGAATGGAACAGCCGCAGAGGGGAGGCGCACGTGCGTGGTAAGGGAAAAAAAAGCAAAAGGAATGAATGAGGGAGACAGCAGCGGGAGGGAAGGGAGCTCCTGAGAAGAGCCGATGATGCAAGCAAAGAAGCTGGGCGGTCGGGTAAAAGGAACAGCGCCCCCATCCAGCGGGTGAAGTGAGGAGTGGGAGGTGCGATTGACAGCTATTGAAAGGAACAGCCACTGTGAACGTTCCAGTCGCAGCAGAGGGAGGCACTCTGGAAGAGCTTGGCCCTGGAAGCCAGAGTGGAGGTTGCAGTCGCCACCAGCTGCAGCAGAAGCTAGCCAGCAAGTAGCAGCAAGCAAACCACCGCAGTCCTGGCTGGGAGGGACCTTGGAGCAAGCAGGCAGGCAGGAGCCAGAGGAGGAGGAGGAGGCTGGCTCGATCCAGATCCAGACCCAGGCATCGTGGAAGCAATGGATCGGAAGAGGTGGGAGTGCTCAGCTCTCCCGCAGGGATGGAAAAGGGAAGAAGTGACCAGGAAATCGGGGCTCTCTGCTGGCAAGAGTGATGTCTATTATTATAGGTGAATGTGCCACGGCGGAGGGGCCTTGGGTAGGGAGGGTTGGCGGTGGGAAGGGAGGAAGATGGAGGGGGTGATGAGGCTGCTGTGGCCGCCGCCACCTATCTTTATCTTTATATGCTTGCTGCTGTATGACTGTCATTGCAAACATATGCATACAAAGAGGGGGAGTCTGTTTGCTCAGTCTGCATTTTCTGCGTGATGGAGATATAGCTGGTCTTTCCTGTCCCCTGTTTGCAGCTACTGTGGAAAGTCTAGTTCTGTGGGGAGAGGGGAAAACTGGTTTCTGCGTGTCAAATGGGAAAGGAATGAATGGTTACTTCCAACCTTCGCATGTGTGCTGTGCTAGAGATTTCAGGGTTGAGAACGTCATCTTTAGCATTTTTGAAAGGTTTGACATAAGCTACAGACGTTCCTTGTTCTGGATTTAGCTAAAGAATCGCTTGAAAGGAGTGTTGCCAATGGCTTTCTCTTGGTCAGCAGCGGAGTAAACTACAAATGACAATTTCACATCTTGAAAGTCCAGTCACTTGGTGTATATCCTCAAGTAGGGCTGATTTTAGATTACTACTATTGTACCAGAGTTGAAGCATTTGAGTGATTTCCCCCAGTGAATTGTGGGCAGGTTAGTCTCTTAATATCTACGTGCTAAGAAATTACAATCCTGTTGCAATTGCAAGATATTCTTGTGGAAGTTTATGCTGTTATTTCAAGATGGAGGAGCTAAGTTGCTATCTGCTTTTTGTTGTCTTTGGGGATATGAAAATATGATACCCCTTTCAAGTGACTGCATCTGGATTTGGGGTATATCAGTGTGGGGTTCTCTGGAGAGAAACAGACTTTTATATTGAATAGGGCAGTGGTTCTCAAACTGGTCTGTCACAGCATCCCCACATTAACCAAGTGGAGTCTACCCACCATTTCAAGCGGTAAATAAATACTTAATTTCAGATTTCATTTTTTGGTACAAAATTTAACTCGGTCTTTAAAATTTAGAATGGGGATGTATGTATATCAGAATATAACACAGATTCAGTAATAATTTGTTTTCAAAGATGAAGACATTGCTTGTGTTTTTCTGCGGTAATATTTATTAAATGGTTCAGATTTGCTGAGAGTTCGTGAAAGAGTGGCACAGAGAGAACATGAGGCTTTAAAATACAGAAAAATCAAATGGAGTCGCATGGAAGGGCAACAAATCATGGAGAATGCATGAGTTGTTTTTAGATTTTTTTTTTCCACAACTTTTGTAAATAACTCAAAGTGGCAAACATACCTAATACTCCTTCCTTTTCCTGTTTCCCACACAACAATCCTGTCAGGTGAGTTGGGCTGAGAGAGGCTATCCCAAAGGCAGCCAGCCAAGCTTTCAGGCCTAAGGCAGATTGATAATCTAAATTTGATTTAAATAAATTTAAATTTAGTTGATAGTCTAAATTCAATTGGAATCAGTAGTGTATGATAACTAAACTATCAGAAGTGCTATCCTAAGTGCAAGAGAGTTTTTAGGGAGGAAACGAAGAGAACTGAGTTTCTTTGCAAATGAGGGGAAGCCCCAATCTGCAGGTGACCCAGCTGCTCTCTTTTTGCTATACCACTAAACTAGAAACATTGTAGAAAGCTAATCAAGAAAAGACAGAGGGAGCAGAGTAGAAACAGAGCCATTTAAGGATGTGTGTAGGCAAAAAAATAACGAAGTACTGTTGTTGCCACTTTAGTTTCCTTTAACTTGCTTACATAGACAACTGTGAGATGCTCTCACAATGCTCCTGTGTGGGTGTATGGGAAACAGAAAGACTGCAGAAGATGAGTTGATAGAAGCTGTAAGTCTATCTGATACATAAGTTTTCCCCCTAACCTCTTACAGTATAGTCACAGTATTTCTAGTAATAAGAGAAGACAGTCTGTTGTATAAAGATACCGTACTAGTAACTATGTTCACCTATTTCACTAATCATGATTTGTTAAATAAGTCTGGGTTTACAAATCACACTTAATCAAGAATTAAACCAATTGCATTGTGGCTGCTAATCTTGTCAATGTGCTGCTGGTGGCATTATAATATATGTAATTATGTCCGATTGCCAAAGCATCAAAAGTCTTCAGCCTTCTGGCCTCATGGAAGAAGACTGTGAGATGGCATCTTGTGCTTGTTTATTCAGGAAACTGTAGAGGGGGGATTTAGGGCTGCAGTACAGAGGAACCCAGCACAATTATTGCATGTTTATAAGCTTATAAACTGTACCCTTCAGATACCAATTCACATGAATTGAGAAGAGAGCGAAATAAAGGCAGAATCCTAGGTATAATTAAGTGGATGTCTGATAATTTTTAACACTAGTTTTAGGGGGGGAAACACCTGTAACACCCATATTTTGGATGATAATAGGGTGTCTTGGGATTTGTATTCTGTTAAGAGATGTCTTTGAGACTTGAGAATTGGTCTAGACTAGGCATGCACATCATGTAAAGGAGAAAGGGCCACATCGATAAATTAAAAGAATCCTGAGCCACAAAATAATACCTGGCATGCTGATCAGCGAGTTTGGTGGCTAACAGAAGGACAGCACTGGTGACATATAGCAGCTTGTATCTTCGGATGGCATCAGTAAATTAAACTGTTTTAAAAATGCTGGTGGGCTGCCAGTTGTCTATTCTAGACTTAGCTATATATATATATTTTATTGATGTGTCGAACAAAGCTTTAGTGTTGTGCCCATGTAATCAATTAGTATTGTCTATTATGCACATGATGAAAGATTTGGAGGACTCCAGTGGTTTTTATAATTTTACAACTTCAGGAATAAAATACAACAGAGTAAGCACCAAAAATAGCTGATAAAATGTGATATGGAGACATGAGTGCTTAGAATATTTTAAGGTAGAAATAGAAACCAAAATGCACACTTTTATGTAAGAGCAGGATTTAAGGATAAGCATTACTAGAAGCATTCAAAATTATTCCTTTCTGTTCCTTATCTGCACTAAAGGTGAAGTTAGCTGGCCTGATTGAGTAAGCAATAATTATAATTATAAGTACTACTAATAATTATAATATAATATTTTATTATATTATAAAATATAATATAAAATATAATATTATAATATAATATAATTATAAGTACTAAGTTGGAGAAATGTATCTGGTATGCTTCTGAAAATGTTCAAAATTTGTTTTTAAAGAAATGCAGCTAGTCCTTGATTTGTAGCCATTTCTTTAGTGACAGTGCAAAGTTACAGTAGCACTGAAAAAAGTGACTTATGACTATTTTTCCCATTTACGACCATTGCTGCATCCCCATGATCAAAATTTGGATACTTGGCAACTGGTTCATATTTATAATAGTTGCAGGATCCCAGGGTCATATGATTACCTTTTACGACAAGCAAAGTTAATGGGGAAGTCAGATTCACTTAACAACCATGTGACTTAAACATCTGCAGTGATGCACTTAACAAATTGTGCCAAGAAAGGTTTTTAAAAAGGGCAAAACTCACTTAACACTGACTTCTGTCTTAGCAACAGAAATTTTGGACTCAATTGTGGTTGTAAGTTATTCTTTAAAAGAGAATAAGCAAAATGAATTTCAGTGTGGATGGATAAGAATATAATACTGGTGGGCGAGGCAGATAAACTTGTGGAATTGTCCAAAGTTTGTAGCTTCACACACTCTGGATTTTGAACTCTTGTGTGGAAGCCACATGGCACTAGAGCTTAAAAGTGTCTTTCATTGCCTTTGTATATGCTACTTATAACTAAGCTCTTCGTTTATAAAACATTTGTTTGTAACATACCGGTACCGGTACTTTATTTTCTTTATAAAACACTTACTTGCTTTTCAGCATTAAAGATCCCCAAATGAAATATAGATGCTTGCCCTTGAGGGTAGTATGGATACTTCAAATAGCATATATAGGACGGTTGCTTGTATGCTTGCTGGTGCTAAATAATGAGAGTGCATTCATCCAATCTTAAAGCCTATTCACTTCCTGCCCCTATTTGAAATGTTGCTATTAAGCTGTAAATCTGAGCTAAAGTATAGTGCTTTCCCCCTACAGACATATCACCTACAGATATATGTATGGATCAACTAGCTAATTAAAAAACAAAGCTTTTTGTGCGGGTCCTGTCTAAATAAATATTCTACCTTCCTAATGGATCCTAGAGATGTTTAATTCAAGCTGTTTTGAATAAAAATTTGATTGGTTTAGTAAAGCTCTCATTGTAATTATGCTTAAATAACAGTTGTTACAATGGTTTTCTACATCACACTGCTTGAGTTCTTTAAGTACCTGATAGTTTTAGTGTAAGATTTTGATGCTGTATTTACGTAAATGGATCTTAATAAAGCAAGAGATGAGCAAAATCTGTATTTGAGACCTCTGGAAATAGAGAAAATTGGAGCAGAGAATGTATTAATAATGATATGACTCGGGCAAGACACTTATCATCAGTACAAGTGGTGATTCAGCTTTGCATGCTGGGATCTGATGTTAAAAGAATTGTATCAGTGATGAAGACATGTTTCTGCCTGCCTGAGATCTGGGCATTCGTGGCCAGGTGAAGTAGACAATACTAAGCCAGTAAATCAGTGGTCTGACTCTAGGTAATCTCACACATTCATGTGTTGTACAAGTGATCATAATTAAATTGATGTACTGTTGATACTTGTGACTTTCATCTTGTAATCTCTGATCTTCCTCTAACACAACATTTGTCCTTGAAAAAATAAGGAATGATGGGCTTTATTTCTGAAAAAAAAAGTAGAATATCCTCACTATTGTCTGATGGTAGGAATCAGTTATGCAAAGATTTTAGTGACCATGAGAACTGAGTGTGAATGCAAATAATAAGGCTTGATGGACATAAATTACCTTGTAAAAGTATTCTGGATACCTAGACTTGGTGAGAAAGGGTGATCCCTGAAAGGAGACAGTTTGAAAACTTCTGTATTTTACCCACTTGCTCAAAACTTACTGCTTGATGTTACACTTCTGCTTTTGTTTTAATTAAACCCCTTGTTTTTTTCTCTCTGTTCTATGAAATGTCTGTGTGTGCCTTCCTGAAGCTAGATAATTGGTGATGGAAATGAATTTGCATGTAATTGGGACAAAGATACATTTTCCCTTGCAAATCAGAATGTAAAAGAACAAAGAGTCCAGGTTGTCTGCAGAGTAGACATCTGGAGGCTGTTCAGCCCAGTTTGAATAGGTTGCAATGTATTCATTTTTTAAGTTCTCCCCTTTTCTTCCCCCCTGCAGCCCATGTATGTTCTCAAAAGTCTGTGAATTTCAAGTAACACTCTAAATAAAGGAGTGAAAGAAAAGCAGGCAGCTTTTTTTTTGTAAACAAAGTCTGAAGGATACCATGGAAAACTTTACAATGCCAGCATACCTTTAAGACAGGCAAGCGTGGAGAATTGGTTCCATTGCTTTGCAGCTGCTTTTTTTTATCTTTGGTTGAACAATGGAGAATCAGAAATGCTTTCTGCATTCACTTTTTTTTTTTTTTGGTAAAAAAGCATAATCACATGGGACGCTTTCCTCACAAATGACTTGCAGGCTTTAAATCAGGAAGACTTCATATCCACAGTCTAAAGCCTTTTCTTTGCACATTTGTATCATGCTGCTAAACTGGTAGTTTTGGAATTATTTCTGTATTGTGCAGTTGCACAGGTCTCATATGTAGAAAAGCATGTATAATATTCTCTTAATTTTAAGTTATAGCTCTTAATCCCTCCCCTTTACAAAGCTTAAAATCACCATTGATCTTCTATGTGCATTATATTGTCCACAGTGTCCTCAGCAATGATGAAAGTGACTTGCTGCTAACTAGCTTTGTTGCATCTATAGTTACTGAATTGCGGGGGTGGGAGTGGGGGGCTGTTAACTGCCAAAACAAAGCCGTTATGGTTTTGCAGGGATAAGTGCAAACAGCCCCACACTAATTGCTATATTTGGGCTATAATTCTAACGCGTGCTGCCCAGAGTTCAAAAACTAAATTTGTTCTTCTTTCCACCCCTCCCCATCCAAATTCTGTCCATTTCTCAGTCCAAGTGGGAAGAAATTCCGCAGCAAACCTCAGCTGGCCCGTTACTTGGGTAACTCCATGGACCTGAGCACGTTTGACTTCCGAACAGGGAAGATGCTAATGAGCAAGGTGAACAAAAACCGTCAAAGGATGCGCTATGACTGTTCAAGCCAAACCAAGGTGAGGCTAGTCTTTTTTTCCTCTCTTTTTTTTTTTTTAAATTGAATATCCTATTGGCTATAGGAAAAGAATTACAATTGAATTCTAAATGCACATGGTGATATGGCTTATTAAGTCTATTTACTTTTGTCATTAATGCTCTTTGCTTAATAACTTGTACTTGAAGCAGATTGCATTTAAAATAGATTTCACATTAAAAATTCTAAAGTAACACCTCAGCAAATGGGAGACAAAAAACATATCCAAGATTCTTGATTCTAAACAAAATGTCTGGTTGAATCAAATGATCTTATTTTATATGTGCATTTTATTAAGCATTACAGTTAAAAAAATTAAGTTGCAAAAAAAGAACATAGAAAAATGGCGGGGTCAAGGAAGAGGGTGTTTTCTACTCTGGCCTCAGAGGTGAAGAGAGCCCCCAATCTCTTGGCCTTCTGCAAAGGAGTCAAAATCTGGCTGTGTAGCCTTGGATGGGGGGACATAGGAGCCCATATAGCCATGGGGCTGGTTGGCCATTTGAGAACCCACCCCACCTCCGCCTGTATTAACCAGCTCCTTTCCCCATCTTGGAACTCTTTTTAATAATTTTTAATTATTTGGTTTTTAATGTTTTATTATACTGATTAAATTGTATATCACCCAGAGCCCCTCTATGAGGGAGAGGGGCAGTTAAGAACATAGGCAGGTAGATTAGATAAACAGAAAGAATAAAGCAAAGAAAAAGAAATAATTATAAAGAAATACTTTGCTCTTTGTCACAACAATTATAAACAATTTTAATAACTACTTACTCTTAAAATACTCCTTTATCTATAAAAAAAATCCTTAAAACCTCATCATTCAGTCCTGGTCATCAAAAGTCCATTAAGGGTTACCAGAAAATTGATATGACAACTTATCTATTTTAACTTTGATCCAATAAACCTACTGTATACTCTTTTTACTTTTAATAATCTTGACCTTTAATCCCTTCAAATAGTGTTCTAGAGCTTGTTTACTTTTCATTTTTCTTTGTCTCTTCTCACTGAATCCTTAAGAACTTGAAAAGGTCCCTTTTGTAAATCCAACATAAGAAAGTCATTATTTTGGTTTGCCATTTCTATATCCCTTGTAATTGTTAAGATAGCAGTCAGTTTCATTTGTATACCTAGTGCAACATCTTTTTCCATATTCTTATACCCTGCCATTTTTAAATCTAAGATCCATCTCAGTCTGGTAAAACTCGTTCCAAAACATCTTTGAAAGATTATCTATAATGATTAGGAAATGAGATTCAGCAGAACTTTGTGTCCATAAGACTACATTGTGGCTCTGAGCTTGGTGGAATCCCTGGATTCTCGGCTGTTCAACTTGGAAGCCATTAGTTTACTTAGAAGGAATGGCTGTCCAGAACGCACATGGGAATATTTCACACTCTCCTTTATCCGGAGAGACTGGCTGGTCAGAAATGTCTGGCTGCAGATTTTGCAATCTGCTCCTTCAGAGACATCTAGCTTGCCATGAATCCTCATTTTTCTTCTAACATCCAACATTTTTTTGTGGACAGTGTAATGACTGGGTTGACATATTTTTCACATAGTGCTCACAGTAATACAATTACATATACAGAATTTTTATCTTCCAACTTCTAGCCTTAATGTGCTCATTATAATTATAATATATTTTTTTATGTATCAATCGATATTATACTATTTTCCCAATTTATCAGTGTTCCACTACATTTTCAATATCTCAACTTTCTATAAATACCAATAAAACCAGTTGTCAATAAGATTTAATCAGTCCCAAGATTATATCTAAGTCCCTTGAATTTATAATCTTTGAAAACTATATTTTCCAATATATTTTTTACGAGAATGTTGATATGTCTTACTATACATTCATACTTGGACTCCTAAAGTTGCCTTATTTGAAGACAAGCTGTTGATCTAAGGCTTGAACTAAGATGGGGCTAAAGAGCATTCTGTGTACTCTTAAAAAGCTGTATGGTGTTGGGAGGAAAAACTGATAGTTCATGATCAAGATAGATATGAAGGGAAAGCAACTCTTTCCTACTGTTACATTCCTGGCAAGAAGATTCTGTATTGCTGCCAATGGAGAAAATTCATTGTAGCCAAAAAAAAAAGTTTCTTTTGTTGGGTGATTTCTCCAGAATCACAACATACGGAAAGGGTTATTTTCCTTGTCATGTATCTTTAAAAAATCTGAAATTTACAAAGACATTTAACTTCCAGTAGATTTTTAAGTTTTAGGAGTCTTGAAAATGTTAAGAATCAAACCACTTCAATTGCAAAATTGTCAGTTTGAACCATTTTGAAACTGTTTCAACTCAAAATCAAATCTTTGCGGTTAGAACATAGCTGTTTCTGGCTAAAAATGCACAACCTATTCACAGCTGATTCTCATTTGAAACAGGGTATTTCGGATTAGAAACAATTTGATTCAAAACCTTTTTGCATCATCACAAACTCCCTAATGTTGTAGACTGGGATCTTAGTTTAATTTCAGAATGATTTCTTTTTTTTTTTATTGCTCACTTCCTATCCTCTCAAATCTTTAGGGTAAACCTGATCTAAACACCACGCTTCCTGTGAGGCAGACAGCTTCAATTTTTAAGCAACCAGTCACTAAGATCACAAACCATCCCAGCAATAAAGTGAAGACTGATCCCCAAAAAGCAGTTGACCAACCCCGACAGGTAAGAGAGGTGGGACATTTGCTTTGAAATATTTTCCAAATGATCTTATAGAACACTAGACTGAGAAGCAGAGGCCTAATCGAGGCTGAGCAGCAATATGAACCTTGATCTCTGCTTTGAAGTCAGTCTGCTTTCTCCATTATACCACACTAAGTTATCTGTAATATCATAAAGAGACTCCTGATAAATCCACCTAATCCAGCATCTTATTTCAGGAGTGGTTAGCCAGATGTTGCAAGAATGTTTGCAAAGAATATAAATTGCCAGCCTACTCGCCCAATCTCTAGCAGCTTTAGACTAGAACTAAATTTGAAATTAACATTTCGGGAAATTAACAATATCGAGAAATTCAATCTTACTAGCACTTCATGAGCTTTAGACTATCTCCAAGTATATCCCATTATCATGAGTTGCATGAAAGAACCTAGCTGAGGCAGGAAAAGATTGCTCAGACTGATTCTCCCTTTTCAGATTAATCTGAAGTAAGATCTGAAACTTGTACACCTTGGAGCTGCATGCAAGTTGCTAGCTTTCCTTTCATACTTACACAGCACCTTCTCCCAAGTGGAGAGGGCCACTGTTGGCCCATTTTGAATAGTTTGGTATTTTGAGTAGAGTTTAAAAGGGGGAAATCCTTGATACCCTCTATCAAGCTTGGTCTAGTGGTTAAGGCACCAGGCTAGAAAGCAAGAGACGATGAGTTCAAGTCCCGCCTTAACCATGAAAGTCAGTTGGGTGACCTTGGCCAGTCACAGCCCAACTCACATCACAGGGTTGTCACAGTTAGGAAAATAGGAGGGGGAAGGTGTATTACGTATGGTTACTACCTTGAGATCTTTGTAAAATAATAAAGCTGTGTGTGTGTGTGTGAATGAATGATTGGGTGAAGTTATATATATGATTCTAGCTTCACCCAGTCTTCAATAAAAATTATACAATCTTGTTTAAAATATTTGGGGAAATACGTTGCATGCAGAAGATTAAATACTTGATGTATCTTGTCCAATAGAGAGTTGCAAAATTCATCAGTTTGGGATGGGCCATTCTGATAAATTCAGAAAAATCTCATTTGTCTCCAAATTGTGAATGATTCAAGCTGCTCTGGACAAAATAGATGTTCAGCCAGAAATCCCAAGCCACTTCCAGTTCAGAAGCTACTTCGGTAAACTGCCGAAATCTCTCATCCCACCCCCAGGAGTGTTATGATCTGGAAGGAAACGACACATTCTTGAATGTCTGGAATGCTGAATTCACAAACGGACAATTTTTGCATACACCTAGAGGTTTAAAAATATCTTGGATGGGAAGTTTGGTCTATCATCTTCTGGAAAGTCAGCATCAGGGTAAAACCCAATGTTTCACAACATGGTACCCTCCAGATAACTTGGATTATATTATTTTCACAATAATTATTCAGCTTGGCTTGTGCTGATTGGAAATGAAATTCAAAATATAAATCCTCCAGACTCTACCTTCCTCAGCTCTTGACCAGCAACTGTTCTATTCAGTTACAGAAATGTAAAAAAAATGGAAACTGGGCCTTTCCATTTGCTCAAGGTGAAAGTTGTTTGTTTCCCCTCTGAGTTGTTTGCTTTTCTGCATTACAGTTGATCGCTGTAAGACCCTGAGTTAGTTTCCTACCTCAACTTTTCTCCCTTCGTCCCTTTTTAACATGTCTTTTTAGATCAGGAATGGCGAACTATGGCCCTTTATGACCTGTGGACTTCAACTCCCAGAATTCGTGAGCCAGCATGGCTGGCTCAGGAATTGTGGGAGCTGAAGTCCACAAGTCATAAAAGGGTCATAGATCCCCCACCTCTGTTTTAAATGATAAATCTGGGGACTGGGCATCATGTGTACGCCATTCAGGAATCTTCAAAGCCACAGTGAGTTTAAAATCCTTTTACGCTGAATAACATTAGGAGGGGTGCATACTGGGAAAGACTGGAATTAGATAGAAAGATGACATATTGCAGCTTTCTTAAAAATGTGTAAGAGAGACTCAAAACTTCCTCCAAACTGTCCCCCCCCTTTTTTTCTTTTTTCTTTTTCTTTTTTACAAAAATTCATTGTTTTTCTCTCTTTAGCTCTTCTGGGAAAAGAAACTAAGTGGCTTAAATGCCTTTGACATTGCAGAGGAGCTGGTGAAAACAATGGACCTTCCAAAGGGTTTGCAAGGTACTTTCAACAACTGTTGGTAAAGAGCTGAACTGCTGATGGCGGTGATCATGAAGCTGATTATTTCATTGGGAATATTTTACATCCCACTCCTCCACTATCAAATATTCTTCAGAGCATTTGACCGTTATGTTAAAAGTAATGATTTTTCAAATAAATGATCCAGTCATAAAAACAAATGTCCAGCTAGGTCGGATGAATAGAACATTCTTGGCACAATGCCGTAAATATATCTTTACATGCTAATTGCAAGAGTAAATCTTTTCCTAAGCTATTGTTCTGTCACATAGAAGGTTAATGTTTGTCTGTCCGTATATATTCATTTCAGTAATGAAAGCTTCAAATCTCACTCATTTACAATCCTTGAATTGTATTGAAGAGTTTCTAATAAAGGAGAATATTTGTAGGATTTAAATGAGGGTCCTTGGTGCTCTCTGAGCTTGGTTGTTTTCTTGGATGTTTCATTACCCAAATGTCTGCAACCAAACAGCCAAGCTCAGAGAGCACCAGGAAGCCCTCATGAAGAGTTTCTGGCTAGAATCTCCTCTTTTGCCCCACCTTTTTGTATAAATTGCTGTTTCATAAGCTCCATTTCAGAAGTGATCCAATCCTTTCAGATTCCAGTTTCCTTCCTTTCTGTACTTCGATGTCTCATCATAACCCAGCTGCTTGAACTATTTGTAAAAAATACAAAATACATTTTTAAAATTCTCACTATTCAGGTGGGATGTGTATAAAATGAAATGCACGGGAAAACAAAGAGCAAGGGAAGGGAAGCTTGCTGATTTTCAGTCTGCTGAAAAGGGAGACTACAGGAAAAAGCTTAATTCTATCTCTTCCTCGAAGGCACAGGGCTTAAACTGTTTGGAGGCTAATCCTGCCCTCTTATTGTTAGCTCTGCCTTCTGTAAAGGAGGAAAGGCTTTCCGCCTTAGTTGCATTTCTAGGCCAAGAGGTTAAAAAGAAGTAAAGGAAGAAGAATTGTTTACAAAAAAAAAAAAGAGTCTTGAAGAAGCTTTAGCTGTGGAGTAGAGATTTAAATTTGAATCTCAGCTTGCCACTCTAGCTAGTGCCTGATACTGCTGTCAGGCTATCATCATGGAATATATTTGTGCCTTAAACATGATCGTGCTGATCAGTAGGAATTTTGTAATAGTATTAGCAAAAAAGACAATCATTTATTAACTGTTACTATGCTGTACCTCTTTAGGTGTGGGACCTGGATGTACTGATGAGACTCTCCTTTCAGCCATTGCCAGTGCCTTGCATACCAGTACAATGCCCATCACTGGACAGCTTTCCGCTGCTGTTGAGAAAAACCCCGGGGTCTGGCTGAACACATCTCAGCCTCTCTGCAAAGCCTTCATGGTGACCGATGAAGACATCAGGTAGTAAAGCCTGACTCCCAGGGCAGGAGGTGAATTTCTCCCCCTGGTGTTTTACGTAGTGCCAAAAGTCGTTAGATGCTTAAAAGCACCTATGTTTCTATCCTCCTCAAAAAGATATATAAATTGTTGTAATATGCATGTTAATCTGCCTACAGTGGAGCCTGGGCATTCCCTCTCAGTCTAATTCATAGGCAGGGCTACAAATATTTGATGTTGTTTCCAGCAAGAGCAGATAATCCCTGTGCCCAGTTCCTGTCCTCCCCCTGATCTAGAAAGCACACAAGACTACCACAACTTCAGCCTGACCGCAATTCGGTCCATTGAGATCTCTTCTACAGTGGTACCTCAGTACTCATAGTGAATTGGTGACCCTTTGTTTTTGGCCGGGAAGGATTTCTGTCTGTCCCTTTTCCTACATCAATGACCTTCCCAGCATGGCCAACTTCCTATCTGCCCTCCCTGGCCGTCCCCCTTTTCTTTTGCAGCAGCCTTCCCAGCCAGGCCGACTTCTTGTTCATTCTCCGCAGCTGTCCCCCTTTTCCTATTGTAGCACATCAAGTACCAAACAAACGAGTACTGGGACAACATTTTTGTGTCAAAATGCATTGAATACTAAATTCGATGAGTTTTGAAGCTGTCAAATATTGAGCTACTTAGTGTTCTTTCTTTTTTTTCATAATTTTGGTAGGGGATTCATGACCAGCAAGCTCACTAGCAGCATTTGGAACACAGTGAAGGAACTCTCTAAGTGCTAAGGGCAAGTAAGCATGCCAGCATCTAGCAGTGCAACAGTATGCTCTGACCACGTACTGCACAACTTGGAAAGAAATCTGATAAGTGCTATGGCAGCCACAATGTAATAGCCTACATTGTAACCTACATTGTGGTTCTCCAGGAATCATATGTAATAGCTGGATGACTTGCTGATTTCACCCCCCACCAGTCAAATAGGAAACAGAATGGACAGATCTGATATTTTGATTGGTAGGGAAGAGAATCCCCAAACACAACACCTGGGTATCATCCTTATAGAAAAGAGAGCCCACATCAGATGTGAGAAGGAAATCTGTACTATTGACAACTTACAAAAGTTCTTTAGATCAGCTGCCTGCTTTTAATGAATCTCACAAGTCTCCAGGGCTAGATGATTACCTGCACAGATTCAGTTAGGCTCACTTTGTGCTTTTTTGCCTGTTCGCTGTCATTCCAATCTCATATAAGATGGTGATTGTGGAGACATTAAAAAAGGAAGCACTGCCTATTCAACCTTGAATTACTGAAATGAAACATGGGATATAAAAGTGATCCTGTTATTCTTTGACAATTTGCCTCTTCCCTAATAGCAGGGGTTTCTCCACTTATATCTGCGGCACGCTACAAAGGAATAGGTACATGTGCTGGAGGTATTTATTTAAGTATTTTTCTCTCTCCAGGAAGCAAGAAGAGCTGGTTCAGCAAGTGCGGAAGAGGCTGGAGGAAGCCTTGATGGCTGACATGCTTGCTCACGTGGAAGAGATAGCCAGGGATGGTGAGACACCTGCAGTCAAGGGTAATGAAGAAGAGGAAGAGGAGGAGGAAGATGGTGATCGTGTACAGGAAATGGAGAATGTATAGTCCAGGTAGCACAATTCCACATTAATACTACTTCCCCATCACCCATAGGTTTGCAGTGCTGTGTGGATGTTTTTCCCAACCCTTGAAGAGTTTCAAAGTGACTTTGTCCTATATTTCTTTATATTTATTACCAAGTGCAATATTTGCAAGCATTTTTCAAGATTTTAAGAAAATATTTTTCCAACCATTTCTTCCATTTCCATTTTAACTAGAAGGAACTTGAAATGGAGATTACACGGTATTCTTGGTATGTTCTTGGTCCCGAAGCCAAGTTGGCTTGGCCTATTTTTTGAATGGAGTGGCTATACTCCTGACCTCTCCTGAATGTTGAATAGCAAGTGCACATGGACCCTCAGAATAGGAAAACGTTTCTTGAACACAGAAATTATTTGGCAACTCACCCATCCCCATAGTCACGGGCAGTGGTCTTGATCTTGCTACATGCTTGCGTGGCATGATGTAGAAAAGTCTTCTTCACCATTATGATCATAGAACCAGGGTTAGAAGGGGCCTTGGAGGTCTTCTAGCCCAACCCCCCGGCCCAAGCTAGGAATATTATTCGGTCTTCCACCCCATCCCTGGGTACGTTTTGGAGCCGTATCTTCCATGCTTTGTAGCTGATCAAGTGTCTCTTTTCCTTCAGGGTGTTTTTTTCCAAGAACTAGCCTGCACTTGGTCAACACAGAGGCAAGTGCATCTTCAGAATGCTGTGCACTAACTGTATCTGCGTGTGTGAACGTGTTTGGCTTCAGTTCACAAGAAGCTGAAGGGACCAGTCAGACTGAGTAGTTTGAAGAAGAATTTGCTGAGCTCAGTTTTTCTTTTCCTCTGCCCCCTCATGTTTCTCTTAAAAAGTATCACAGGGCAATAGAGGAATCAAAAAAATTATTCACGAATTATGAACATAATCCCTTTGTCTCCTTTCCAGGCTAGCAATTGAAACAGGTTTCCCAAGTCTCTTTTCTAACAGTGTCTGAACATGCCCTAAACGAATTGGCTTAGCCCAGAGATGCCAGGAAGAAATTCTTTTTAACTTTTCTCTACCTATTTGAAGTCACATATAACAAAATATTTTTGGTGGTTTAGGTAAGCTATTCCACTTGTAAAACCTTGCCATGTGATCTTCATTTTCTTACCTGATTGTTTAATTTGGGTTCATTTTATTTGCTTTAAAAAAAAAAAACCTCCCATCAACAGAACGTGCCTTTCCATGTGGACTGGGAAACTGATCGCCCGAAGCTATACAGATCCATGTTTTGGTCAAAAAATCCCCTTTTTCTGCATGAATATAACTATAATTCATGCAGGGCTTTATGAGCACAAACCATTGTGGAAAGAATATTAAATGATGACAATAATTACCCAATCAGAGAAAGTGTAACCAAAAGGTGCTGTGTGAGTTTTTTGCAACTATTTGAAAGAAAGAATTAGTGCTGTTAATCTCCTCTTGTTTTATAATTGAATTGGTTGCTGGGGGTGGGGGGATGCCTTTGTCTCATATAATTAAATGCTTTTCAGAAGTAGTAATATTAGATTGCTAACATAGTTGAGGAGAGGCAAATAAAGCAGGCCAGTTGTAAATGACACAGAATTTGCCTTAATGAATCCCACCTCAGCTGGGATTGGGTTACTAGAAACATAATACCATCTTTGCTCTTGCTTGCTTGCTTGCTAACGCAGACTGTCTCTAAATAAACTGTCATCAGCACGATACTAAATTTTCAGTGCTGGATTTTAAATTTCAGGATTAGATGACAGTACTACATCTCTTTAAAAAAAAAGAAAGAAAGAAAGAAAGAAAGCCAGGGCTGATGGAAACCCTCTTCATGAATCCTGGTTAGATTTTACGTATTTTGGAAATGTGGAGTGTTATCTTCATTTTTAAATCCCCAAAGTTAGAAATGTGATCTTGGGCCTAATATAGCTCTTTTCATTTTGGACTTAACAAAAGAAATTCAGGATTTTGGTCCAGTAGTCTCTATTTAATTGTTTTCAGATTTTTGAGTATTGGTTGAAATCCATCATGTATATTTCTCTTCTGGTCTTGCATGCACATAAGCGTTAGTCCCTGCTTGGTTTTTTTTCTTTGCTTATTTGGAGCAACCTCTCAGCATATAATTCCTAGGAAATATCATAAATTATTGCTTTAAGCTTTTTATGCTGCAAAATCATGTTGCGTGCTTAAGTCGTGCTAGGATGAAGCTGCAACTAGTACGCAAATGTGTAAAGCCCTGTTGAAAAGGAAACGCAGTCTGGCTGTCTTCACAGTATCTCCCTAGCCAGATGGATGCATTTATTTCCTTTTTAACCAATGATTTGATAGTGTGGTGTTCATTTACAAGAATTTAGAAAATTCTTCAATCCTTTGTCTTTCAAATATACACTCATCACCACTGTCGCCACCTTACCACTGATATGTACCTTAATTGTAACAGTATCTTAATGTACAGTCTTGTTGGGGAATATTAGTTTTGTAATAAAATGTTTTTCATACATTTAATTTTTCATGCATTTAATGTTTGTTGAGAAAATACAATGAAATATGAATAGCATAACTTCTCAAATAATGTTACTCCCAATCATAGACAGACCTGGAAAAGGGGTGAAATTAAAAAAATGTATGTAGCAGTCATATGAAAGAGAGTTAAAGCAGGCAGGAGAGTGCTGTGGGTGTTTAAGAATTCCTGGGTTAGGAAATGATGGTCATTAGATCAGATGACCGGTTGAGGTCCAGTATTTGTGTCTTCACGAGTAAAGGAAGTCCGCTAAATAATTGCATGGAAACAACAGAAGAATGAAATTTTGGTTTTCATTCCCTACTTGGGAGTATTTTAGAACCCCAAATGGTCAGATTCTTCCCTACAGGGCAACATTACAATTAAGAGTAGCTTCTTTTTAAAAAAAAGTGTAAATAAAAATAAGAATAGAGAGCCAATTTGGTTCAGTGGTTAAGACACCAGGCTAGAAACCAGGAAAACATGAGTTCTAGTCCTGCCATGGTCACAAAGCCAGTTGGGTGACCCTGGGCCAGTCCCTTTCTCAGCCTTTAGAAAAAGACTTTTAAAAACTTGGCAAATTACTTTCAAAAACTGGCAAAGAAAACTGCAGGGACCTGTCCAGTCACTAGGAATCGGCACTTAAAAAAATCATAACTAATATATAAAATGAATGCTTGTCAATGGCTTCTGTTCAGACAGGATAGAGACCAGTTGTGACAGAAATATATTTCCAGGCTCAACAAACTTACTAATATTATTTACAGGGCAGCCTGAATTGGGTGAAGCCATTTTACCATATTTTGTTTAAGGGTTTCTCATAGTCAAGTAACTAGGAATTAATAGATTGCTAGTCTGATCAGCATTGCTGAAGTGCAAGGAAAAAAACTATTTATGAGAACTGCTGTAAGCCATAGGGTTGAAGTTGTGTCTCTTGCCCAGTGAAAAAGTTGGAGAGCAGGGATAAATATGTAACTTCTTAAAGGGATGCTTTCCTATCCTGCAAATTAAGGAATATGTGACATGGGTTTTCCCGCTTGAATGCTGATTATAAATATCTCCATATGAAATCACACGAAAATATTTATAAAAAGGACAAGATGCTTATTTGTAACAAGCATTCTCAGGTTCAAATCCCACCAGCTCCACGGTTCACTCAGCCTTCCATCCTTCTGAGGTCGGTAAAATGAGAACCCAGATTGTTGGGGGCAATATGCTGACATTGTAAACCGCTTAGAGAGGGTTGCAAGCCCTGATAGGCGGTATATAAATACAGTGCTATTGATATTGATATATTCAGAGTACTTCACTTACGTAGGAGGCTAATCTTCATTGCTGATACATTCTGCCTGTTAATAGCCTAAAAGAGCAAGTTTTGGTAACATTCAGGCTTGGATCTGTATCAATATTTCCTGATAACTGGAGCAGTGCCATCTGTGCCAACTTTTATACAGCTATTATCACAAAATGGTAAAATTGATTTTTTTCAGTATCTGAAACGTTTAAGGAAGGGAGATCAGTCATATTGACAAGCTCATAGCCCTGTAGCCCATCTAAGGTCTCCATAAATAATCACTGTACACACACAGTGTAGACAACTCCAGCCTTGGTCAAGTAGCAGTGGACAAGAGTTAGATCCGCCAACCCCACTGATCAAGGACATGCTCAGTTGGATGTGGCAGGAACCAGGAGTTACATCTCTCATCCCGAAACTCTACAAGTGGTTTAGTTCATGCATGGCATTAGTACCTCGTTTACCAAGTTGCAACCGGCTGGATCATAATCCCGTTGAAAAAATTGCATTGGTTGGGTTCATACACCACTGAGCTAGACACAAAAGTGTCAGACACATTAAACCTTCCTGTTTGCTTAACCTAAATGCATGTGCCAGATCCTCCCTCCTTTCTATACAGTTCCTAGACACAATCTCAGATAACCACCTGAATGCTGAGCAGCCATACTTTCCATTTACTCAAGTGGATTCTAGATGATACATTTTATCTTTTAAAAGCTGCCAGTAGTAAAGTACTGTATATACTCGAGTATAAGCCTAGTTTTTCAGCCCTCAAAAAGGGCTGAAAAAACCACCCTCGGCTTAT
>JANHJO010003918.1:32265-42423 GCA_032468235.1 Pseudoxyrhopus heterurus | reverse complement strand
AACCCTCTCTAAGCGGTTTACAATATCAGCATATTGCCCCCAACAATCTGGGTTCTCATTTTACCAACCTCAGAAGGTTGGAAGGCTGAGTCAACCTTGGAGCTTGTGGGATTCGATCAGCCAAACTAAGAGATATGGTGCAGTAATCATCACAAGGACTGCAACAAAATGTTGCAGTTTGATACATTTCCTGATCTACTTTCCTGCCATTTTGCCTCTCCCATTTTTGATTCCCCTTTTATCAGCATTAAACATTCACAAAATATGCTCATTATCATATGTACATCAAAGTTTGTTGTAGTGATATATGAAGTAGAGAACATATTTCTCTATTCTTTCCTTATGGCACAAAAAAATATTGCTTGCTTAAGGAGCCTGTATTTGTCTTTGCTGCCAGTTTGAAGGAGGTAGTTTTGCGAGAGACAACTATCCTGACACAAGATGATAGCATATAGGTGACTAATGATGATCTTAAAAATGATGCCTAACAATTGGATGAGAGACCACAAGGAAATGTCAAGGCTGACATTAAAACCCTGAGAAATTTCCTTGAATTCAAGGAAATTTTAAAAAGATACAGAAGATGGCAATAGCAAATCAGTGGGATATAATGTTTAAAGTGCTGGATCAAGAATAAAGCTGAGTGATTTTGAGCTGGTTACTCCCATTCAGCTCAGCCCATCTTGAAAGGTTGCAGGGAAAATACACCTTGCAAGGTTGTTGTTGCAGGAAAAACAGGAGGGAATATTACAGGTAGTCCTCAACTTATAACGATTCATTTATTGAGCATCCAAAGTTATAACGGCACTGAAAAAAGTGATTTATGACCATTTGTCACAATTAGAACCATTGCAGCTTCTGTGCGATTACCTGATCACACTTTGGCCGCTTGTATTCACGTATTTATGATGGCTGCAGTGTCCTGGGGTCATGTGATTCCCTTTTGTGAGCTTCTGACAAGCAAAGTCAATGGGGAAGTCAGATTCACAGCCACCGTGTTATTATCTTAACAACTGCAGTGATTCACTTAACTGTGGCAAGAAAAGTTGTAAAATGGGGCAAAATTCACTTAATGACTGTCTCACTTAGCACTGGAAGTTTTGGGCTCAGTTGTGGTTGTCCCTCGAGACCTACCCGTATACAGGTGGCATTGAGTGGTATCAAATAGAGGTGGGAAAGCAGTCTAATAAATCAATTCCATGCTGCTGCTCAGAGAATTCCAGTAAGAGCAATGATCAAGCCAAGGGCATATTTAAGCTTTTGTTCAGCAAAACAGGGAACAGGGCTATGGGGAGGGAGAGAATTGGGGTCTCAATGGCAGCCTGCTAACATCTCTAGTTCCTTCTCTTCATGACTATTCCTGCTGGTGCTCCAGTAACCTGCTTTGGAGAAACTGAGCTGGGCAGGAAAGGTTGTGAAGCCACCTCCAGCTGGAGGTCACTCCCAGTTATCCCGTTAAGCCTTGGCCTACCAGCGTTTCTTCCCGCTGGGCATTTATGTAACAAAATTGAGTAGCAAAGCAGCTGGGGTGCCAGTGAATGCAGTCGGAGGAGGGGGGAGCGAAGAAATAATGCAGATAATTGAAGTCATTTGTCGAAGATGGGACGGAGTGAGGGGGCTGCTCATCTCCCACCTCCCACTTCCTTTTTCCACAGCAACTCTCTAATTGTCCACAGTCACTGATGGCCATTGATGGAGTCTGGTTGCCGTGGCAATGGATGAATAGAATCACACACCCCCCACCACAGATTGTACCACAACAGAAAAACGGGGGGGGGGGGGAGGCCATCAGCAACAACAGAAACAGCAACAAAAATATAATTTTGTAGTTGTTGTCCAGGAAATTAAGCAGTTTGCAACCAAATAATAGAGGTCTGAATGAGGGCCCCGTCGTCCCGCTTCCCCTTCAGGGAAGGAGGGTGGATTGCAGAGGAGAAGAAAAACAGGTTCTTAATGGCGCACCAGTGTTGGGGTGCAGAACAAAAACAGCATCATTTATTGGTCCAAGGATTAGATGTGGTGATTGTGCTCTTTTTTAAATTTGTAGAGCAAGTTTTATGTCTTTCATGTAGAAAGTGTGTCAGGCCAAATGAATAAATCAACACATGCCTGTGGGTTGTTTTTTTTTTCTCCCTGTGAGAAGCTCCCTCTTCAGTGGTAGTCTACCTCGCTGAAAGCGTACACATCAGGAACAAACTGGGTCTTGTCCTCCTTGTGTCCTGTCGGTGACATCTTTAAGGCTAAAAGTCCAAATATGCTCCATGGATAAATAGGTCTTCCTAAGGAAAGATCCGAGATGTGACAGTAGGATGGAACCTCCATCTTTAGGAGCAGTAAACCTTCAATGACCAACGGGGGAGACAACTAGTGAACCTCCAGAGATCCCTCCGCTGACCATGTTTAGACAAAAGATCCTGGCCTAACCCGAACTTCTGCATCATCTCTGCTGTTCATGCCTGACTGTTCACAGGAGACAAATCCCTTCAGACAGATTCCCCCATTTTTCAGCTGGCCTTTTTTCCCCCTTTCTTCCTTCCTTTTGCTGATTTTGATGCAAAATGGCTGCCGGGAACCTACCAAGGGAGGTGGCGCCTGGCAAGATGGCGGCCGAGCAACCGCCCCTTTGCCCGCGGAGATTTATTTCTCTGCTCTAAATTTCCCTTTCGTTCTGCCAAAAGGGGGGTTTGTTGGCAATCTTCTTTTCTCCACTTTCTTGCTTTTCTTCCCTTTGGGCTCAACCCCCAAAAACTGCCCCCCCCCACTCAGGACCAAGCGTAAAAGCCCACTCAGACATGGCTCTCCGGCCTGATCTGTGGGTGGCAGCCCTTGCTTAGTTTTGGATTTTCCCTCCCATTAACTGATTGCTTTTGACTGGTCCTGGCTGGGGAAGGGTGCTCCTCCGCCTCCCTCCAACCAGCTCAGCAAAGCAGCAGGGGCGCCATGCTTTTGTGCCAGGCGAGGAGGCCCTAATGAATTTTGACAGGAGCTTCCTTCACCGTCCCCGCCACCATTCCCGGTTCCCGCACTGCAGGCTCAGCGTGAGGGTGGGGATCTGGGCCAGCGCTCCTGAGCCGCTTGCGATATTCGGGGGAAAATAAAGCACGGGGCCCTAATCTTCTGAGGACGTCTAAGCTCCTCGCCACCCGCCCTCCCGGCTCTGCAGTTCAAGCCTGTTAAAACATTGCATCAGGGAAGAGCTTGTTCTGTTCCTATCGCCATGTCTTTTTAATAATTCAGAATCCTCTATAAGCTGCTTTGGGTATAGTTTGATTTTATAAGATGGTATGCAAATAAATGAATAAATAAAACGCCATGGGAGCTGGGGTGGGCGCAAGCGTCTGATCTTCAGCGAACGGGAAAAGGATGTGATTGGTGCCGAGATAAATCAAAGTGGAGCATCAGGTCGAGGCACATATTTGTTGATAGGAATGTAGGAAAAAGGGAGGGGGGGGTTCCCCATTGAAGCAGCAGCTCTATCAAATTATTTCTTTTTCTGGTACAATCAAGGCTATTAAACAATCACCGATATTTTGTAGGTGAAAAAATCGAGGATGTGCTTGCATGGTGCAATCTAGGCCCCACTCTGCAATTATTATATCAAAGTCACTGCAGCATCCTGTGCCAACGTTTCTGCTTCACCTTCCAATTCTCTCTTCATCCATGATGCATTTTCTACCCATCTGAAAGCCAGATGCTTTTTATTCAGCTTAAAGATGTGATTAAAAAAAAAATACCCAACCATAATAGCCCCTGTAGTAGTTGAACGAAACCCATTCAAATGGTTTTTTTTCAGCAGTTGGGATAACATATTTTGTCTTTAAAAGGCCTGTAAGTCTCAAAAGAGCTTAATTTTTTTTTTCATGAATTGTTTCCCTTAGTGGATTTTTCATGTGATTGAATGGGGGAGTGGGTAGCTGGTAACTAAAACAAACTGTAGGTGTTTATGTGTGTGGTTGTGTGTGAATGTGGTGGTGTATAGTAGATGGGTTAACATCTGGTATCTAGAAGTATTCCATGTGTAAATGCACAAATTTGAAATTCTTGTCCTTTTTACTTCTGTTTCTAAGAGATTGGGGGGGGGGATATGCCAGCAATAAAAAAAATACACTACAGAAATGACTTTCCTAAAATGCACACTTCCTTGAAAAATAACTTATAAAGTTTCATGAAATTTATTTGCAAAAAAATTCCTCTGCATTTGAAAGGAAAACAAATGTCTATATTTGGAGAAAGGTGCAAAATATAGTGCAGGTTTCACAAAAGCCTCTCAAGCTAGATAAACTGAATTTGACATAGTCTCAAAAATGAGAAGCTGAAAAAAACTAAAACTGACAGATTCACCCATCCCTAAAAAAGACGCTCGCTTTTGTCCACCTCAGCATCTCGGGATGATTCATACTGTTTACTCATCCTAATAAAATCCTAATTTCTCTTCAATACTCGTTTCCTCTTTATCATTTTTCCTATGAGTTCTCTGTTTATACTAGTATGTTTTTGTTTCCATATGAAGAGACTAAATGATAGGCATCTGGAAGAGGCCACTGTGAAAATGTCAAAAATTATGTTATTTCTGACATTTGCAAGATGATGTCATTAGAATGTTACTTCCTCCCCCCACCCCCCCATTTGAAAATATAGGTAGTCCTGGACTTACAACAGTTCATTTAGTGACTGTTCGAAGTTACACTGACACTGAAAAAAATGACTTATGACTGTTTTTCACACTTATTATTACAGCATCCCCATGGTCACATGATCAAAATTCAGATACTTGGCAACTGGTTCATATTTATGACATTACAGTGTCCCAGGGTCATGTGATCGCTTTCTGAAACCTTCTGACAAGCAAAGTCAATGGGGAAATCAGATTCACTTAACAACTGTTGCATGAAGGGTCGTAAAATGGGACAAAATTCACTTAACAGCTGTCTCACTTAACAACAGACATTTTAGGCTCAATTGTGGTCATACCTTGAGGACTACCTGTACCCATAAACTAACAAAAGTTGTAAGAAAAGAATCTCATGAAGCAAGAATTGGAGATAAATACAAGGCCACCAAATATTTGGCTAGGTGAATAAGTCAGCAAATATCATTTATTATCACATGTCAAACATCTCTATAGATAGTCCTCGACTTCCAACCATTAACTTGGTGACTGTTCATACAACAGCACTGCAAAAAGTGAACTCATGACCTATCCTCACATATACAACCACTGCAGCATCCCCATGGCCCAAAATTCAGGCACTTGGCAACAGGGAAATACCGTACTTATGACAATTGCAGTGTTCCAGAATGATATGATCATCCTTTGCAACCTTCCTAGTGCTTCTGACAAGCAAAGCCAATAAGGGAAGTTGGATTCACTTAATGAGTATATGATTCACTTAACAACAGCAATGATTCCATAACAACAGTGACAAAAATGTCCTAAAATTAGGCATGACTCAATTAACAACTGCCTTGCTTAGCAACAGAAATTATGGTCCCAATTGAGTTTGTAAGTTGGGTACTATCTGTACTCAAAATAAGGCAAGTTATTGGGGACATTATTTTGAGGCATTTCCTCAAAAGCTTGTTGAAATATAATAATAAATATCATTTTATGATACACCAAGTTGGCAACTGAAGAGACAGCAGAGGGAGGAGACACTAGAGTGCCTCAGTTTTCCCTGGAGGTCAATAAGGAAACCTTTTTATTTTACATTTTAATCTTGAATGATTCATAATTTGATCTCTAATATACCTTTATTGAATCAACATATACACTGGCATGTCATGATTGAAAGTATGGTACACTTTTTCTGAATTCCCACCCATCAGAAAGTGACACAAAATGCATTTATTAAGGGAAAGTATACACGTAACGACACACATTCTATGAAAATAATGCAAAAATAGCAATTACATCAGGGAAATTGTACACTTGAGTAATCATGCATTCCAAACTGCATATATGGTGGACATAGTGACAAAGACATGACTTAAAATTTTGTGGGGACCTTAAAAATAATTTGTGAACTGATGCAGAAACTCCCAAGTCAATGGAACAACAGAAAAATTCAGAAATGAGCAAAAGTGAGCTTGACAGATTCACTCACCCTGCTAAGGCTAAGCCCACGATGTAACCTTTTCTCTTTTTTTGACTGCCTGTCCTTTAAAAGATTAAAAATGGACTTCAAATTTAAAATATATTTAAATCCAGTATTGCTGGAAACCTTCTATAATGTCTCTTTGAGACACTGAACAGTGTTTAAGATGAATTATTAAATTGCAATAAAAAGCAAGGGCTTCTTGTTAGGAAACCATCTTTGAACATTTTTTTTTCTCTGTCCAGGGCTCATGATAGTCAGAATCAAAAACAGATAAAAATATGAAAGAAAATTGTAAAAACCCTTATTAGGTATCAAAATAAATATATTTTCATTGTATAAATGCATCTACAGTCTGGAAAAAGAATTGGGTCTTTGTGACAAACAGCGACCAACGAAAAAATGCATGTGAGGATTATCAAGGGAGAAACTAAAGTATAAACAAAATAAAGGGATTTGTATTTATTTATTTACTTCTTTTATTAAATTTTTACACTCTCCTATTCCCAGCATCTCCTAGTAACTTGTTATATGGTTGACCCACATATTTAAACTCTCTTGAATTGAGAGTAAAGAGAAGACATTATTTATCCCATTTTTTAGCAAAGAACAAGGAGAAAATTTAATTTAATATAGTTTGGTTTAAATAGTCACATTTCTAGGTCGCTCACCTCCCAAATGACTTTGGATGACTTAAAATCTAGCAATATCCATTTTATTTGACTTTTCACTCTCCTTCCAAAGACTGGGGTGGATTTTTAAAATTATTATTATGCCTTTATTTATCTTCCTTTAAGGAATCACTAGCAGCATTTAATTCACAATGACATTGCAAGGTAGAACAGATTGAAAGAGATCTTGGGGTCACCCATGCAGCTTCACAGCTGAGTGGAGATACAAATTGAGTTTTTCTGGTTCCACAACTACAAAATAATCAGTTCTACAATATCAGTATCATCAGTACTGTAGATCGGGTTCCAATTAAGAAGATAAATGTAAACATAGGTGTTAGATTATTATATTTCTATTAAATTAAGGTGTGTAGTAGCAATTTAAATATGTTTGTTCACTTCATTTCACCTATATAATAAATAAGAGGCCCATCAAACTTGCTCTGAGAAGTGCACAAAATAGCAAAACAGAATTATTCCCACAACTGAAAAACATGAATATTGTTTTTATACGATTATATCCATCCAGCACAGAAGAGGATTGAAAGGCCTCCACTCAGGTTATTACAGATAGTCCTTGACTTACAACAATTTATTTGGTGAATATTTAAAGTAGCATTGAAAAAAGTGACTTACAATCTTTCCTCCCACTTACAATCATGGCAAATCCCCATGGTCATGTGATCTAAATTTGGACACTTGATAACAGTCATATATTTATGACAGTTTATATTTATATTTATGACAGTTGTCATGTCCTGGGATTAACAAGTGTCTGCCTCACTTTAACAACCAAGACAATTCACTTAACAACCACGGCAAAAAAGGTCGCAAAATCAGATACCACTCACTTACCAACTGCCTTGCTTAGCAATAGAAATTCTAGTCTCAATTGTGGCCACAAGTTCAAGGACTATCTGTACAGCAGTGCTTCCAACAACTTTGAGTAATAGGTGGGGTTCTCTCTCTTGCAATAATTCAAATAATATTTCTCAATTTTGACATCTTCAGAATGTGTGGACTTCAACTCCCAGAATTCCCCAGCCAGCAAGAATTCTGGGAGTTGAAGTCCATATAACATAACGCTGCTAAGATTGAGAAATTAAACCATTGGACTGTGCAATATTGAAGCTCCCTGAGGGATTTTGGGTCTCCCTCTTCATCCAAGAGCCAGTTTGTTTTAGTGGGGACTGTATTAAGAGGAGGGAGCATCCCTGAGTTTTAATCTCCCTTCAGCCATGGAGGTTGCCTGGAGGATTCTAGTCAACTGTGCCATTGGACTACTGGTAGAAGTGAGGAGATTTGGTTTCTAGTCCCCTCTGAGCCAGGAAGCTGATCAGTGGACTTTCAGTGAATCCTTTCCTCTTAATCTAGTCACATTCTCCCAGCTCAAACTACCTTGAAAATGTGATGCTGTGAGGAAAAAAATACATCCTTTTTTGATGATGATGATGATGATGATGATGAGGAGGAGGAGGAGGAGGAGGAGGAGGAGGAGGAGGAGGAGGAGGAAAGATTGCATCATCTCTGTGTATTTACGATCACCAGGGCAAATGGTGAGAATAGATAAGGAACTTTTCCCTACCTGACCTGAGTTTGTCTCTCACCTAGCCTGTTAATAAAATGACTCACAACATTTCAGAGGCAAAAGGGAGCTTCTTCTCTGTCTTTCTCTCTCTTGCTCTTTTCATTTCTTTCTATTCAAGATGTTGGTTTAGACAGAAGTGAGGCTTTCCTACTCTCCTCTGTTTCTTAACAAATTCACATTTCATTTCAAACGCTATGAATGTCTGTCAGCATTTCCTGGTTGTCAGGCTAAGTCTTTTCTCTGGATCTGACAACTACATTGCAATCATTTTCG
Organism: Pseudoxyrhopus heterurus; assembly: GCA_032468235.1. Classification (NCBI taxonomy): domain Eukaryota; kingdom Metazoa; phylum Chordata; class Lepidosauria; order Squamata; genus Pseudoxyrhopus; species Pseudoxyrhopus heterurus. Next base: position 33,796 of record JANHJO010003918.1, on the reverse strand, counting down.
TTTTCTTTTTGAAAAATAGACCTCAGTACTTTTCAGGACTCTGAAAATAGACCTCAGTACTTTTCAGGACTCTGCGTATGCTTAGGAGCCAACCTCCTAACCAGGACTCCTGATGAATTCTAAATTCCAACAAGTAACAATTACAGTAGTGCATTTTGAAAAGAAAGCTAATAACCGTCAGAGGCTTTGGCCTTTTTCATACAGGTAGACCTCGATTTTCAACCATTCATTTAGTGACTGTTCAAAGTTACAATGGACCTGAAAAATGAGACTTACAATCAGTCCTTGCACATACCACCGAACCGTCGCAGCATCAGCATTTGAGCACTTAGCAACCAGCATGAATTTACAAGGGTTGCAGCATCCCAAGATCACGTGTTCACCTTTTATAACCTTTCCAGTCGTCCTTTGGCAAGTAAAGTCGATGGAGGAAGCTGGATTCGCTTAACGACTGCCTGATTCACTTAACAACTGCAGACCTCTGCTTAACAACTGTGGCAAAAAAAAGTCGTAAAATGGGACACCTCTTGCTTAACAAATTGTGATCCCAACTGTGGTCGTAACTCGAGGACTACCTGTATATTGTCTCGCTGTCTTTCCCTTTGCCTTGGTGTTACTAGCAAGCTTAAGCAGTTCGTGCTGGGAAGAAGGAAAGGTCTCGGGTAGAGATGGCACATTTGCTTGCTGAGAACGTGGAGGGGGAGGGCAAAAGGGGGTGGAAGAGCTCTTCCCTACACTAAAAAGCTCTTTGCTAGCCTCTCAACCCTAATGGAAAAGTCATGTTGGATTAGCCCAGTCACAGTGAAGGTCCTTCTGCCTGCTCAGGGCTGGCCCCCAGGAAGACTTCGATGGAGCAGCCATGTGGAATGGCAGATCTGGGCCAGTGTGCCAAGGCGGAGCTGCCGAGCTCGATCCAACAGCAGCAATGGGGGAGGCAGGCAGGCGTCTCTGGATGAGGGAGGGCAATATTTATTCTTGTCTACTAAGCAGGTTTGAGCCCAGCCTCCCCCCACTTGATTTTAAGAGTAATAACATGGGTCATCTCGTAGTGCCAAACAGCAGAATGTCAGAATGGCCTCTGCCAATTAGGGGAAAAAATAGGAAACCCTTTTCGACCCTCTTGTCTGTGCCCTAGCAGGCCATGAATGAGACGAGAGATGATTGTTGGTGTTCCTGTTTCTTCATCTTGCTTCAAATGTGCTGAATGTACAATTAGCAGAAGGTTAATTCTCTCAGGGATGGCTCTGGGAACGGATTTTAGGAAATTAGAGGCTGATACTAAATACATAAAAAGAGTTTGGTAAATGAGTTCTAAACCTATGATTCTTACAGTGGGGCAGTACCCTCCTATCTCAGATGGAGTTCTCATCTTAACAAAGGAAATATTTTCCTAAATTTCCAGCCTGGGCCAGATTATGAGAATTTAGATTATAATCTCCTTGGACAGAGACTGTCATTTTTTCCTTTCCTTTCCTTTCCTTTCCTTTCCTTTCCTTTCCTTTCCTTTCCTTTCCTTTCCTTTCCTTTCCTT
>JANHJO010003918.1:0-13970 GCA_032468235.1 Pseudoxyrhopus heterurus | reverse complement strand
TTTACACAATTTTTACTTACAAGTCCCTGGAGTCATATTCTTTTTATCAGGTGTCTTTCCAAAGTCCTTCAACCTCTAAAGTTCTTAATATTATTTTTCTGACAGACTTCTTTTGCTAAATTTGGTCTGTGGATAACTGCAGGTCTTACCTGCCACTCTCCATTTTATTCCCAGTTCCTGCCAGTGACTTCCAATTTCTAAACCGCATTTGGAAAGACTTGGTATTGGTATTCCTGAAAGTAGGCATGTCATCCAATGACCCATGTTATTCAGTATAGTCATGGATGTCCATGAGGTTGCCCACTAGTCCATAAAGTGTCTAGATTGAAGAAGTAGTCTTAGTCTATTGGCCTGGCCCAAATTTCAACTGGTCAAAACAAATCTCAAAATTTACAAATAATTATTCCACTGCTTAGATAAGTTCTGCACGAGAGCAATAGAATGCAGAAATATCAGATATATAACTTGCATGGTAGATACTTTATAGCCAACAAGAAAAACAGTAGCTTTATTCAGACATTTCTACATGAGGCCAGTGGCAGTAACAAGAAATATTGCTAGCCATCATCTATTGGGGCAAGGACGATCTTTTTCCACTTCTTTCCTTTAGCCAAAATTAGTGGCTCTGCTGGTCATAAGAATATGCTAGATGATCATTTGAAAGCTTTCCAACTAACCTGGATAACAGCATGTCATCAAGTACAGGTATATCCTGGAACTTTTAAAGTCTGTGTTATGACTTTCCAAATGGCTGTGGGGGTTTCCCCCCCACTAGGTGGCACTATGGAGGTTTAAAATAACTAGCTCACTTAGGGTTAAATCACTGCCTCTAGTCTAGCCCCCCAGTCCTAGTTTTGACGCTTGCAAGGTGCTAGTCCTCTTGAAGAAAACATTTCAAAGAAAACCTACATCCCAGCTCTAAACAAAAAAAAAAAGAGTTTTAAAAGGTGCAAGTAGGATAAGCAATAGTGCTGAAACGTAAGACTTCTTTCTCTTTTTACTTCAAGAATACAATGAGAAAGAGTTTGATAAAAAAAAAAATACACATAGGCGGTGATAAAGTGAAGTGAAATTAAATTCTTTCCCATGTTAAAATAAAGGTGATCCAATGCTATTCCCCCCAAATAATAAAATCAACAAAAGTCTAGTACTGCCACTGGTCTCAAAAGTATTTTAAATGGAATTAAAATAAACAATGGGGACTTTTGATCAATAAAGTTTATACTTAATGATTCAATATTCTACAGAGGTAAACTATATCACTGAATACTAATGACAAAACAAAATGAGTTATTATATTAGTATGTGGAACTCATCACCACAAGATACAGATCTTGGTTTTCCACAAGGAATATCCGAGGATACAGGCAGTTCTCAACTTACATCCACAATTAAACCCAACATTTCTGTTGTTAGGCAAGACATTTCTTAAGTGAGTTTGCCCCAATTTACGATCTTTTTTTGCCACAGTTGTGAAATGAAACACTGCAGGTGTTAAGTTAGTAACAAGGTCGCAAGTGAATCTGGCTTCCTCATTGACTTTGCTTGTCAGAAGGTCGTAAAAGATGATTTACTCTGAATTGCAAGCCAAATTGGTCTGTTGTAAAACAGTATCTTATATTTTTTCCCAATATTTCTGATGTGATGATGATTTGTTGTTACAGTATACAACTCTACTTCTTTATCAGCAGTTTACCCTTATTTTGATGCAATGCAATTGCCCTCCATAAAGTAGGGCCTTTTCTGGTCTAGCCTTTCTGATTCTTGACTGCTATTCCAGGATAGATTAAATGGGCACTAAGATAACAATCATTCCAAGACTAAATGAAAACTTTACTCCAGGCATTTGGAAGAAAAGCTGTACATAGCTATGATTTTAGTTCAGTTCATTTATTTAGTTTGGTTTCTAGTCTTTATTCAGTCCGTTGCTGTATGTTTAATATCTTAGAATCTTTCTGATAAAGAGTAGAAAATAAATGGTAAACCAAATGAATAAATGAAAAAGCACAGTATGCAAAAACTAATAATCCTTGTTTAATGACCACAGCTGAGTCTGGCAACTTGGTCATTAGACGAAGCGGTTGCTAAGTGAAAGCGGGACTGTGATTATACTTCAGCTTTCCTTGGCTTTACAGACCTGCAAAAGTTGTAAAAGCGAGGATTGGTCGGAAAGTTTACTTCTTCATCGCCATCAAAATAGTGAAGTCCCGAAATGAGGCAGTCACTAAACAAGTCTCTAAAACAAAAACTCCTCAGACAGCAATCCGGTTAACGAATATTTTAATAAACGCTGTAGAGAAATCTGCTAAATGAATATAAATAAATGCAACAAATACATTTTTTTTTCCTGGATAAGAAAACCCGTGGAGAATAAAACAAGAGAAAAGTGTAAATGCAATGAAGAAAAAAAGAAAGAAAAGAAATCACGTTTGGAGTCTTTCATGGAGGGAAAAACCGACCAGAACAACACAAATCCAAGGATGCAAAGCGAAGGGGCGGGGCCCCGGGCCCAGAGGGGTGGAGCTCGGGCTGAAATTGACAGGAGGTGGGCGGATCCCGAGCCAGGGATTTGTCATGTGAGTTTCCCATGCTTCTTGTACATACCAACCTCTGGAAGAAAGTAGGTTAGCAGTTCTCCAAGAGCGCTTGGCAGGGAACGGAGGAGCGAAGGCAGGAGAAAGGAAGGTGTGGAGACGTCAGAAGGAAGACGCTTCAGCCACTTCTCCTTAATCGTTGGGCGAGCTGCAAAACTCAAACGGAAGAGAAGAAACCGGCAGAGCGAGCGAGCGAGGGAAACCAACCACCCGCCCGATCCCACGCTGGAAACTTTATACCCTCCGCTCCCCGCCGTATCTATTTATTTCCCCCTCCTCTCCTTCTGCAAGGAGTTTTGTTTCTGACGGCCTGTTTTTTTTTTCTTCCATGCTATTATTTCCAGAAGAGAGATAAGAGAAAATGCGAGGTAAGAATCTCTACGGATCCCTCTCTCGGCGTCCAGGTGGGGAGAGGCGATCCATCGCGCGCGGCCAAGGCGCGATCCAGCCCCGAAGAGGGGACTTTGCAGGGCGGGAGATCCGAAGTGCCTTCCCTTGGGGAATCGAAGCGAAGTGGGAGCGTTTTCTTCGGAAGCAGGTCCCCCACTCTGTTTTGGGGCTTTCCTAAAAAAAAAAGAGGGGAGAGAGAGAGAGAGAGTGGGGGGTCGCCGGGTTTAAGGAGCTTAGTTGTAGCCCTCGGTTTGCGACCGCGCGCGCTCTCTCCCTTCCCTTGATAAATAAATAATAATCGTATATTTTCTTCCGACATCCAGCTACTTCACTCGTGGGTATTCCCTTCCGAATGAAGCTGCCGTACTTTAGAAACGAGATTTTAACAGAGAGGAATGCAACCGATAAAACAGTTTAGCCAGCAACTAGGAAAACAAACGCATCTTTGGCGGTTGAATAATAATAATAATAATAGCAAACAGGACACTGTGATATAGAATAGAAAAGGGGGGGGAACGTTCTCTTACAGATGTGCATTTTGAGCTCTCTTTTGGTTAAGCAACTTGTATTAAAAAACAACAACACTGCATCTTCGTTGTGATGATGATGATGATTTATTATTGTTATTATGAGTTGTGGCGTAAGGAAAAATGGTAGTTTGGGGGCAAAACTCATTAAAGGATGGAGATTTTTTTTCTTTTATATAATAACATAATCTGCAGAAACTCACATCTAGCAGTTTTATGTTGCAGAAATAGATATTAAGGAGATCAATTATTCCCACATGCAAATCAGCATGTGTTTATATGTGTAAATCCATCACTCCACCCTCATCTCTAATCCCTTTTTATTTTATGGATTTCTTTTCCTTAAAAAAAAACCCTTTATATTACTTGGTAGGGTATTTTTAACATGACCTTGTGATTTTTCCTGCCAAGAAGTATTTTAGGATTTATCCTGAGGCAAACCCTAAAAATAATGAAGGAATAGATCCTTTTGCTAAGAAATAGATCCATTTGATCACGGTGGGATTTACTTTGAATTAAAGTTAGGGTTACCCTGCAATCATTTTCAGGTTTCTTATCTCTATCCTGGGAAGTCATTTAAGGTATAATTTGATGAGTTCTAAAGGACTTTTGCTAGCCCTCAGCGTGAGTAAACTGGAAAGCAGAATGTAATTTGATCCGTATTATTTTCATTTGAATGCGTAAGCATGAAAGACAACATATCCAGATGTAAAACAGGTATACATTTCAATAAGGGTGTTTTTTTCCAACTCTAGTTCTTTGGTGTTGTAGATAAGGGACTCTGTACTTGTTCAGAGGTACTGCTGTTATATTCTATGAGCTTTGACTAACATTTTCCCATAGGCAAAGGAATAATTTTATTCGACTTTATTTTTCCCCCATCATATCTTATGTTATTAATAAGTCCTCCTAGAAAATACTAAAGTTTGTCCAATAGCTTTATACTATAAAGCTTTATGCAATGGTGCGTGAGGTCATTTTTTTTCTTTTCAATGATTTATAATTTTTAATTTGGAGACTTGAAGTATTTTGTCTGCATGTGCACGACATATAGCAAGACACATATAATTTTAGCACTTGCGATGTGATTTTTTCCCCTCCTTTTTCTACGATTTAATGTATACGCAAAGATTATAGAAGAGAGAGAATGAAAGCATGCCTGAAATTAAGCCTTGGAAAGCAAGGATGGGATGAAGAAAAGAATAGCAGAAGACTTTTCTTTTCTTTTGAAAAAAAAAAACTTTCAATAAATAATAAAGCTCCTATTCTGTTTGGCAGAATAGGCCATCCAAAAAATTGTGAAAAGTTCAATTTTGTGTGTGTTCGGATTTCCATGTACATATTTCGACTCGTCCTTCCTCTGATTAGAATAAGTGCAGCTTTGAATATCTCCAGCTAACAGAAAAGGAAGGGAGGAGAGAGAATGAACTTCTAGAACATCATTTTTTGAAATCTTACGGTGGCGATTGTTCAATATAATCAGGAAGGAGGAACCATTTTGCATAAACAACACTGTAGAAAGTAAGCAAAACAATGACACCCACTTTTCAGAACTGTCACTCTCCAGCCACTCCGTTCTCCCCGTCGTTTCGATTGCGGCAGCATAGAGGTGTATCATTAATAAAATAAATAAACAAATAAGGAACACCTTGAACCGGCCTTGGGCTAATGGTGCTTTGACACAAAGCTGCATCCCTCCCCAGCTCTGAGACAAGCATAGCCCGTTTTGGCCTGTCCTCCTGTCCCACCCTTGCTTGGCTGATGAATCATTCCGTGAGCCAAATCATTCTTTCATCGCACACCAACATTTTTGTTGTTTTTTTCCTCCTTTTCAGTTCATGCCGTCTGCTGATCCATTTTGATCAGAGTCATGACCTGTGGGGTGGAAAATGCATACCTGAATATAATATTTCTCAGTCTTGGCAGGTTTCCAATGGGTGGACTCTTAACTCCCAGAATTCTCCAGCCAGCTGGCAAGGGAATTCTGGGAATTAGAGTCTACCCTTCGATTAATTTACCAAGATTGAGAAACTCTGCTAAAGGAGATCCAGGATTGGAGTGGCTTAGCTTAAAAGAAGATCTCGTATCTTTGCTAAGAAAAACTGTGTAAGATTGAACTGGGTGACTGAGGCCAAAGGAAGCCTTGAACCCATTTCTCTGCCTGGGAGGGAATCAGCAAAATTGGACCAACATATCATTTAATTAATGCTTGAAGAAAATTTCTTTGTAATCCCAAACCTGGAATGTTGCAGCATCAAAGATGGGGGAAGTCATTTCTAATTTTGCTTTTGGCATAGAGCACCGTTGAGTGGCATTATTGTGTTGCTCTCGGAAAATAAAGGGACTAGTTTTATTTATTTATTAAATTTGTAGGCATCCCGATTCCGCCAGCTTGATAGACCCAGTTCCTGATGCTGAGTTTTTGTTTTCTGATTGTATGTAAAAAACGGACTAACAAGAAGGAAATTATATAAACCGATGGCTTGCCTGATCAAATGCCAAAATAGATTATGTCATGTTCCTTCCCCACCTCCAAGCACAATTTCCTTTTATATCTTTTTCCTATCCTTCTTCCAGATCTAAACCTTGTATCATCTGCAGCCTTTTGCATGTCTTTTGCAGTGCAGATGATGCAGAACGGGGCCAGTTTTTCCAATTTCCAATTCCCGGTTTGGGAGCAGATTACCATTTGAGGATATGGTTCTTCTGCTGATCTCTGAACATCACTGCAGAGGCAGATGCACTGCTTCTCCGGTGTGCGTGCTTCATTGGTGTTTGTCTGAAGTCCTACAAGTTCCGCCATTTTTCCTCACCAGCGGCCATTTTAATCTGCAGCCCGGGTATGCCTTCTGCTCTCAAGCATCGCTACAGTGAAGCGAAAAGGCATTGGGTGGGGAAGGATTGCAGTGTGAGGGGCTTAAGGATGAAATGGTATAGGGATCGGGATGGACAATGGAATTCTGGGGAAAATGTGTTCTTTCTAAGCTTAGAAGTTTAGATTAGGTGCAAACCAGCATGTGAGCAACTTGTACAATGCAAGAAAATATTGCGTATCTTTGATGTTTGGGAGATGAATTCGGAAAGAAAACAAACATTTCTCTCCATGTAAATCTCTTGTTTCAGTGTAATAATTGCAGGTGGTAATGTTGTAATATGTAAAAACCAAGAATATATCTTAGTGCCATGTTGTAGCTAGTTAAGGAGCAAAAATCCACATCTCTATAGCTCTGGGTGTGCCTTTTCCATCCATCCAATTATAGCTAGCAAAATATTTTTATGGTGCTTTTTCATTATGAGCAAAAAGGGACAATGCGTTGGAGGGCAAAGGTTCCCTCTCAATGTTCCTCTTTAACATGCAATTTTTTAACCATTTTATTTATTTTATTTTGTCTTGCATTAGACAATTGTGTTTGGACTAGATTATTTTGCCCTTGGGAAACAGGGTGGCCACAAAGCTAAGTGAGATCATGTAGAATTATGTTCAACGTTGGGGTCTGGCTGAAATTTCCAAAAAACGGAAAAACGGATGCAGGGTTGGTTCCTTTGAGCTAGGCTTTTGCGTTTTCTTTCTCCATGCTGGCAAATTGGTACAGAATAAGATTTTCGCTAAGTTGAGGGAGAACGCTAGCAGTCAGTCTTCTAAGAAAGCTGAAAAGCTTTAAAACATGTTGGTCTGTTCTGAGATTCAGAAGAAAGGAAGTGGAGCATATCTGGGTAGAAATGTGGACCATTACACTCCTTTTCCTCATCTCAAGAGATTTTGGAGCATCACTGCATTGGCCTTGATGTGAAAATGGGAATTACGTGCAAACTGTGGGCTCTTAAGTTGTTAAAACACAGAATAGGGATGTGAATAGGGAGGTTTGTTTCTGTTTAGTCACTTACCGTGACTTTCACACCTGAATTTGATCCTGGGAATTGGGAAGAAGGAAGACTAAATGTGGCAAGTGTCTCCTACCAGAGACATCCATGGGAAGTGGGTGGGAAATTAAGATATGGCCATAGACGGTATAGGATCTATATACTATAGGTAGTCCTGAACCTATGACCCCAATTAAGCCCAAAATTTCTTTTGTTAGATGAGACATTTGTTAAATGAATTTGGCCCCATTTTACGACTTTTCTTGCCACAATTGTTAAGTAAATCACTGCAGTCGTTAAGTTAGTTAAGTGAATGTGGCTACCTCACTGACTTTGTTAAGTGAATGTGGCTACCTCACTGACTTTGCTTGTCGGAAGGTTGCAAAAGGTGATCACATGACTCCAGGACATTACAACCGTCATAAATATGAATCAGTTACCAAATATCTGAATTTTGATCACATGACCATGAGAATACTGCAATGGTGTGAAAACCTGTGATAAGTCATTTTTTCAGTGCCGTTGTAACTTCAAACGGTCACTAAACAAACTGTTGTAAGTCGAGAACTATCTGTAATTGTTTTTTTCCCCCCAATGTGTGTCTCAGCCACCGTCTTGATCTTTTCGCCTACCTCTGGATCCCTCTGTTTAGTATATAAAAACACTGTTGTCCAGTTTGGTGATAGATGTGAATATTCAAATTTAAATTCAGTCTTTCAAGTTCACAATAAAAACTAAGTAGAAAAACCAAATGCTGGTTAACCTGTAAATGTCAAACAGGCGAGATTTTTTTCCTCTCTCCTGTGGTAGGATCCAGATACCTTCAAATAGAGGTACCGTACTTTATTTAATAAAGATACATTGATAGGGTGAATAGAGGGATTTAAGATGGAAAAGGAGGAGAAGGATAATCCTAATGCTGAAGGATAATCCTAAAGTATGGAGACAACCTTCCAGTTTCCATACAAGAGGGTTAAGATTTTGCTGCTAGATGGAGCACTGGTGATTGCTGCAAATGCCAGGAGCCCAATTTCTCACTTATTTTCTGCAAGGAAGTAAAAGCTAAGGCTTGAGGAAGGCTTTTAACCTTCCTTTGATAGGTTGCAGCCCCCTGAAACACCTGGCCGCTCCCACACACGTGTGTCATCATTTTCAGTCGTCGTCCCCCCACCCAATAATAGGAAAGCAGAAGAAAGAATTGCCCTAACCATAATTTAGAGCAGTGTTTCTCAGTCACAGCAACTACTAAAACGCATGGACTTCAACTCCCAGAATTCCCCAGCCAGCCAGCTGGCTAGGGAATTTTGGGAGTTGAAATCCATCCATTTTAATTGTTGCTGAGACTGAGAAACACGGCTCTAGGGGAGCAGGGCAATTTAGGTTTTAGTTTTTAAACAAAAGGAAATATTCAGTGACAGCATCTAAGGGAACAGTATCTCTGAGTTCACATAAAAGGTTTTGTGTGACTCTTTTGTGTCACAACTGTTGTATAGAACATTTCAAGTGGTGTATTACCACATTTTTCAAAGATATTTATTTACTTATTTTCCCCCTTATATTTTGTTGGTTTATAGCCTGCCTTATTTATGTATTTATAGCCCCTAATGATGAATCATTTATCCCTTGACATCATACCTAGTTTAACTCAATACTTGAAATTTAATATTTCAGTAAAAGTGGGTAGAGGTAATCTTTGATTTTATGACTGGTCGTTTGCAATTGTTCAATCGCCCCCACCCCCAAAGATGCAGTACTTATGACCTGATTTCAAAGTTATGACAACCACACCTCCGCCACATTCATATGATCACATATTGGTGCTTGACAACCAGTTCACCTTTATGATCATTAGCGGTATTCCATTGCCACGTGACTGCAATTTCTGTCATTTTTTGCTGGTTTCTAGCATTTTAATTCCAGCTTCTGGAAAAAAAACCCACCCATTAGGTATAATGGTTTGTTTAATGACCATTGCAAAAAAATGTCATAAAGCCAGGTCTGGTCATACGGTGATCCACTTAATGATTGCAGTGACTTATGACCATAATTCCTTGGTCAATGATGATTGTAAGTTGAGTACGATAAAGGTTCTTGATACATGTACCGGGAAGATGCACATCAGCACATGAGTTTTGCCCCAAACTCTTAATGTGACACATAAAAGAACCATGGAATTCCCAGTGCTGAAATGTTGGGTATGTTGGCTTGCTTACAAAGTTTTGCAAAAACATTAGGCAAATTCATAGAAGCTTTTAATACTGAGTAACAACTGAGAGTCTCCTCTCTAAATATGCACCATTAGGAAAAAGGCTACTGCTCACCAGGCTAGGTAGACCTTTGAGCCAATCCAGTCAATGCAATATTTAATCTCTCCCTTTATTTTCATCCTTTACACCACATTTTTCCAACGTAGGCACTTACAAAATATATGGACAACTCTCAGAGTTCCCCATCCAGAATGGTCATTTCTAAGCATGTTGGAAATTGCTGTCTAAGGCAGTATTTTTCTCAACTTCGGCCACTTGAAGATGTGTGGACTCCAACTCCCAGAATTCCCTAGCCAACTGCTTCAACTCCCAGAATTCTGCTCGCTGGAGAATTCTGGGAGTTGAAGTCCACACATCTTCAAGTTGCTAAGATTGAGAAATACTGCTGTAAAGACTAAAAAGTTTCCTTTACTGCTGATGGATCCCAGGAAAGGCAGCAGGATTTCCTTTTCGGTAAATGTGCTCAAAATTACAGTTCGTGTTTGCTGTCCTGTTCATTTTATGTGGTTATGCTGTAAGCTTTATTTGAAAGAAATCACACTGAACACGGTGAGGGTTTATTTTTAAATAAATGTGCAGAAGGTATACTGTATGCCAGCATTTCTCAACCTTGACAACTTGAAGATGTGTGAACTTCAATTCCCAGAATTCCCCAGCCAGCCATGCTGGCTGGGGAATTTTGAGAATTGCAGTCCACACATCTTCAAGTTGTCAGGTTGAGAAACACTGAAATGTTGACCCTGCCCATATATTGTTAAGCTGTTTAGTTTAACTATCCTGCTAGCTTCCTCCTTAGCTGGCGTAGCTGCAGCCTAGAGGTACTACTTACCTAATCAAGTTGTTGTAACTCTTGCGGGGATAATCTATTTGTAATATTTTGAGGATTTGGAAGAGCAGGATTTGAAACATATTTCAATTTCTAGGTGCCATTTGTTTATTTTTTATTGCAAACAATGGCGTTAATGATGTCCCCACATATCAACCGAGCATCTGCCAGTCAGTCTAACCTATTTTGCTCCAGAGAGAACAAAATCGGTCCCTATTTGACTATTACTGTACCTTTCTCAAGAAGTTTGTCTTGCAGCCCTGAAGAATTCCTAGCCAACTAAAATCACATTTTGGGAGAATGTTGAAAGTCACAAGTTCCAATGTAGGGCATTTCACTTATGTTTTCCACTCTTATCTTTCCTAGAGGTTGGAAAACACAGTTTCTGCACATGTGGAGCATTCATAGAATTGTCGTAAAAAAAAAAGTAACACAATTCCTTTTACCCAAATTTTCAGAGAAGAGAAGGCAGAAGGTTTTGAGAGAAAGAGCTTGACCAAGGCAGTTGTTCCCAATACAACATCAGTATTGACAAAGAGCACATTTTCAAGGAGTAAATCTTGATTCTAGATTCTTCATTCCCTGGCATGTTCTTTTTCATTATTTGGGAGTCTAGAAAAACTGTGTTGCCTGTCAAATTTCCTTGCCTTTTACACCAACCCGTTGACTCGACAGGACCATTAGCTCTTTCCCATTTGCAGCCTGGCTGTTGCTTAAGCAAACAAGCTGGCTGAGTAGGCAGTACACAACAAAATCACAATGGGGTAGATTGGGCCTCTCTTTTCCCCTATCAGAATTCCTAGGAGTCCTCAGATGTTTCCAGTGTGTGTGTGTGTGTCTGTATATGTGTGTGCAAACATGTGTACGTGTTAATTTGCTTGGTGCATTCAGTCGGGGATCTCTTTATCCAGGGAACAAAGCGGATGGTCTCCCTTGCGGTTTGTAAGAGATTTACAACATGCTCAGGCAGATTTCAGATTATTTAAAGCCAGGCTGGCTGATTGGGATCTGCGAATAGGGGATGGGAGGGGAGGATTGTAGCCAAATACCGATTTCAGCATCTCAGTTATGCCTTCCTGTCAGCTGAACCTTTCCAAAAATCAAAACAAATTCGTAAAGATGGGTGTCAAGGATTTGACCTTTGACCTTTTGATCTTTTACCTGAAGCATGTGTCTTTTGCAACTGTTTGGGTCATTCTATGGTGGGGCTCTTTTAAAAATTCAGTAGGTGTCCAAGTTCTACCCACTCTTCTTTTAAAAAATTTTTTGCAGGGAGATGATGATTACTGATTATCATTATTATTATTGTCTGTAGGCAAAAGGCGACACCGAAGTGCGTCAGCAATAGGGCAAGGACACAATATTGTGGGCAAGTGATTTACGTGGAGTGACTTGGGAGGCTACTTTAAATTAATGTTGAGTTTTGTTTTGGGCTGCCTACGGAGATCCACATTCCCGTATTCCCAATTTTTTATTGCAGTTTGGATAGAGCAGTGTTTCTCAAGCATGGCCACTTGAAGATGCATGGACTTTTAATCTCAGAATGCCTCAGCGTGGTGGGGGGATTCTGGGAGTTGAAGTCCGTGCATTTTAAAGTGGCTAAGTTCTAGTGAGAAACACTGGAATAGAGAATTAGTTTTTAAAACCTAGTGAAACTGGGGTGAAATAGTCCTGCTATAAATCCTTGAAATTCATCTCTTATGGTCAAGTGACATGCTTAGCATTATACTATGCTGTATGTAGCTAATACCTCTGACCTATTTTACAGGGTTGTTGAACATAATTATTTCTGTAATGAGGGTGGTACCCCAGAAAGATAGGGCTAATAAGGTAACAATGACTGGAATTAGTACTGTAACCCAGGTTCAAACCCCTACTCAAATATAGTGAAATGGATTAGAGTTGTTTCTCTGATTATTCTGTCCTACACTTAAAGGCTGTTGAGTGGATAAGACTGGAAAACCACTTACACTTTCTTTAGGTGTGATAAAAACATAATACATACATTTATGAAGTTAAATAATTAAGCCTAAAAAGAAATGCCCCATATGTTTTAATATTATTTATTAAATTTTGAAAATGTGAATAAAAGATAAACAGGGAAGAAAATAGAAAAACAGACAAAAAGCAAGATAAAAGTGAGAAAAAAAGGGAAAAGTAAAGAAAAAAGAAAGAGAATGGTTTCCAACTTTCTTTGATAACAATATAGATAAAAAAGACATCCAACTCTTACTCTGAAATTAACAATATTACTTCTATGATCCCCCAGAATTCTAATGCTTGAATCCCAAAATCAGAATTAAATTTCTCTTAGTTTCTCACAAGAAGTCCACTTAACAATTCATCACTATTTCTTACAATACAGCCAGATACTTCATTCCATACCTTATCTCATTTTCTATAAATTCATCTCTAAATCTTCAGCTCTCATTAAATCAGCAAAGATGCAACTAGTAAAAATACCTAAAGAATACAACATAAATATAAAACTCCCTTTTCCATTTAGTCTGTGTTCCCCTGATTCCTCCATTCACAATTAAACATTACAAAAAGAAAAAGAAATTAAAAACTATTAACTACCAAAAGTTATCACCCCTTATTTAGATAGCAAAAACTAACCCATTCGACATTTCTGAAAGAAGCACTCTTCAATCCAGATAACCATTCAATATCACCAGAAATCAGAATTCATTATTTAACTAGTTAAATCAATGAAAGAAAAATCCCCTTTCAACTAGGCTGGCCCACCCAATACCTCCAATAAGAAGGCTATCTGAGGACATTAAATGAATAATTTCTGTTCTGGAGATTCTGGGGAATTTGGCAATTCAGAAATATATGTAAATTATCTATACAAATATTTGCATAATGCATAGAATCTATTCTTTATTACATTATTAGCAGACAGCTGAAAATACATAAGAGCCTTTAGGATGTTCTGAATTTCAATCTGCAATCAACAATATCTATTTTCCAGCTTTTCTAGCTATTATTAAGAAACACAAATACATTAGAAAATAATCCACAAAACGGCCAAAGCTGGGATAGGGTGATAGTTATTGCTTACAGCATTAAACTTGGTTAAATCAATGAAGAAAAGCCATGGTGTTCTTGCAGTGCTGAGGACTAGAAACCTGTGTTGTTGTTTTAAAAAAACTAATTTTATTGGTTCACTATAATTTCCAGTTGCCAAAGATTGATTTTTCAGCAGTTTGTTTATTATCTCGCCATTGAAGGAGGGGAACCATGTTAGTCTGCATGAAAGCTTGTGTCTTTCCGTAAAAGTTAGTTGTTGGGGAAAAGATGGTCTTCCCAGCATCTGACAAGAATAGAAGGAAATGAGTGACAGCAGATTTGTAGAACCTTAAAAACTGGTAAAATATGGATGAGAGTTTTGTTTTCTTACATGCTCTACAAAAGAATCTGAGTATGTTGTTGTTGTTGTTAGTTGCGAAGTCGTGTCCGACCCATCGCGACCCCATGGACAACATTCCTCCAGGCCTTC
>JANHJO010003916.1:67944-85651 GCA_032468235.1 Pseudoxyrhopus heterurus | reverse complement strand
GTGATGTCTCTGCTTTTTAGGATGCTGTCTAGATTTGCCATAGCTTTCCTCCCCAGGAGCAAGCGTCTTTTAATTTCATGCATATATATCAACAAATAATTTAAAGTACATTTTAACACATATGTCTAGCCTATACTCAAAGATAAATGCAGTATGGAAACCAAAATATTCTTGACACAATGTGTGCAATTTTATTGATATAAACTTTTGTTGTACACATTAAGTGATCCGGAAAAAGAATGTATTGTTACAATAGTAATAATAATAGCATAATGTAATTTAATAAATTTAAAATATAGGCAAGTACTGTTAGGAACATTAGGATTAGGAAATCACCTTCACTTAGTCTCTTATTATATTTATCTATTTATCTAAGATTAACCTCCAGAACCAGATTGGTTCAGGCACCAAGCTAGAAATTGGGTGACCATGAGTTCTAGTCCTGCCTTAGCTGGGTGACCTTGGATCAATTTCTCTCTCTTAACTTTGGGAAGGAGTCAAAGGCAAACACTTCTGAAACCTTGCAAAAAAAATTGCAGGGGCTTGTCTAAGCAATTGCCAGGAGTCAACTGTGGCTCAAAGACACATACACATAAACACATAAATCTAGATAATTAGACAATACCAACATATGCCTTTATAAGGACTAGCTCTAATGTCCAATATTATTATAAGCATTTTTATATGGTAGTTTCATTTCTTCAATATTAGGAAATTACAGAAAATGTTTTGGTACTTTTTGATCTTTATTTTAAAAAATAAGCAAACTGTTTAACACATTAAAAATATAAGTATATATTTTTACTCTCTCTTTCTCTCTTTTTCCCTAACTACTCGATAAAAAACCACATTTTTAAAAAGGTAAAAACTGTCTTCACTTATGCTCAGTTACATTTTTGTGCCACCTACATAGTTTATGTCTGAAAACATTTGATTTTTTGCAACTAGTTTAATACAACAAAACACTTCCTACTCATGCACAGATTTAAAAAATATACAGTGTAATATGGATGTGTTAAAAGGCTTGTTGAAAACATCTGTCAGAAAGGTGTTTGTGTGTCACAAAATCCCTTCTTACTCTAAAAGAACATTGCCTTTCAAGGACGAGTCCTTTTAGGCTCAACAAAATACCCATCCTAATCCTTGCAATGTTTTAACAATAAATTATATAACTATTTTATTTAAGTGGCACACAATATAGCAAAGCTGAACCTTTCAGTATTTAGTATTTCCAAACACTACACCCAAGATCATAAACATTGATATGTTTAATTACAAGTATGTTGGTAAGCATCCAACCTAGCAGAGAGGAGGTATCATGTGCACAGCTAGCCTGGAGTCACTGTGCAAAAGGGCTCCCCCTAAGTTTCTTGGAGTCTTATTTAATTGTTCCCAAGAGTAGGCTTCCAGATGGGGAAGATTCTTGTATTATAGGCAGAATATAATAAAGTAGTTAGCTCAAACTTCGTGTCGGTGAGTCTAGTTGTTCTCGCTGATATTTGCACTGAATTCTGCTGAATAGTCTCACAATGAGAATTTGTCGTAAATAGACTGAAGGAGGAGAATATTTCTTTTAGCAACCAGGTAAGAGTGCTACTATCTCTTGCTTCCTCTTCCAAACTGAAAATGAGTTAAGTATTGGCCCAATATTCCTAAGTTATTTCATCCAACATTATTTTTGCATGTGATTAAAATTAAAAAGGAATTTTCAAACTCTCAGATTTCCATTTAAAAATAAACTAAAATGAAGATTTATTTTAATCAACTCTTTCAAAATTAATTTAACTCCCAAAGAAAAGAGCTGATTTCTCTAGTCCCATATCTCATCTTACAGGAAAGAGATACAATAGAAAGACATTGGAATGAAAAACTATATTATTGTGTGATATTGGCTATTAGCCTTGAGGGCAGAGTGACTGCCTCTGAAGGCCGTTTGCTGGGAGATTACTGGTGGTCCTTGCTTAATGACTACTCATTCAGTGAAATTCAAACTTATAATGATGTTGATTAAGCCATATTTATGGCTAGTTCTAGCACTACATCAATTGCAGCAGTCATAAACGGCAACTAAGTGAGGTCCTTGTTTAATGACCCACAGTCATTCGCCTAATGATGGCAACCAGGAATGCCAGAATTTCCTTTGCTAAGTGGTGTACATGATGTACCATTTTATAGCCATATTGCTTAGCAGTGAAAATTCCAGCCCCAATTACCATTGTTACGTGACGACTGCCTGTAATAGGCTTCCTTATATACTTGATTGGCCATTGTCAGAACAGTGGCTCAGAGATTGGATTTAGCAGGGCGCTTCTTATGTACTCATAATATCTAAAATAAGGCTTGTTTTTATAGTATTGCTTTAAAAAGAAAGCATCATAGCCTGTAGGACACATAGAAATAGAAACTGAACATCTTCACATGCCAAACATCAAACATAACTAAACTTTGCCAAGGGGTTCACCTACAGATGAGCAGATAAACCATTTTTAGCAGTAGTTTGCTGTTCCTCTCTTGACCAACTAGCATCGCAGCACCAAGAAGTTGGGAAAGTATTCTTTCTCTAGTTATACTTTTTTAATCCTATGTACGCCATCAGAAGATAAAAACATAAAGGGAAATAGTGGAGTTTTGAATTAATAGCAAAATTACTTGACTAGGTTTTAACAAAATGTGGATTCATGGTTGGGATAATTAAGACAAATGATAGATAAAAATTGTGTCTGGTAGGCTTTTTCTTTTTTAACTGTTTAATGCTTAGTCAAAGTTTATACACTATTATAGACTTAATTGTGCTCTGGTTTAATGTGATAGGCAGAACTGTGTATTGAGTGTATCTATGTGCATTTGCTTGTGATTCTAAAGGAACAGTCACAAAGCATACAAAATCAAAATGGCCCAAATGGAGCTACTAGGATGTCTGTCACCTTTTGTGAGAATGTATGGCATAGCTAAGTCTGATAAGCAGTTAGGGTTTTTTTTTTTTTACTATTATATCCTTGACAACTGCTTTGAATTAGCAGGCTATATATATATATATATATGAAATCTATTTTTATTTGTGTCTTATGTTTTGAGAAAATATTATTATAGATTTTTTCTAAATACTATATGTTCTCTTCACATGCTAAAAATATATGCTAGTTGGAAGAGCAACCCAATTAATTTAACAAGCCAATTTTAGTTTGGTATAGATTCATAACTGAACTAAAGCATACTTTTAATCATGCTTTATCAGGTTTTCATAACAGTTTTACATACAGTATATAAGTAGATCTAGTGGATGTGTAAGAACAATTTGCTATAATGCAAGTAAATACATGTAAAATACAATTACAGTTAAATAATTGTAGATCTCTGGAAATGTAACATTGATATTTACATTGATATTTCCATTCCAATATTTGTCATTATTTAAATACACATGATCATTTTAATGCAAATTAATAAAGAGAAATTATTTTTCATTCAAGAAAAATATAAGAATAAAATTGATCAGATTTAAAACTATTTTGTAAAAGTTTTTTTTCTATGAAGTACAAAATATTGTGACATCTAGTACCTAGTGAACAGTTGGGGATATTGGAAGATGAAATAGTGGTATATGTGAACTTTTATTCTTAATTGCTTAGACTGAGACCACCACTGCTACATTAGGTGTACTACAATTACATTGTACATTACAATATGCAAGATGACTTTGTATAACTAGAAATCTTTTAGGATGTGCTCTTCTTTCACTTATATTATTCCCACACTTTGGGAGCATGCTGTATTTTCCATTAATTTGCACAGATGCTACCCAAAGCACAATGTTATTTAACTGGTCCAGTCTGATTCATGAAAACCATTTCTTAAAATGTCTCATGCATTACAGCAGAGTCAAAAACTCACATTTTTTCTCTTTGTCTTATATGTCTTATAGGGATTTGGCTTTGTATACATAGGCTTTTTAGACATCCCTTGCCTGGGGAGAGCTAGAAAAAATGTGAATTAATATCTTAGCACTTAATGAAGAGTTTAACTTCTGCTGATTATTTTTAAACAGGACTTTATATGTATATTTTCTATTCATATGGATAGACTCAGTTATAGTGGTGATGAGTTGGAAAACCTGTGAGATTAATTAAGGAAAGTTTGTTAAGAATCAAAAGCAACCTGATGGCATCTAATCAATCAATTATGTGTATAATACCAATAGCAATAGACTTACATACCGCCTTTCAGTGCTTTTACAGCCCTCTCTAAGCGGTTTACAGAGTCAGCATATTGTCCCCAACAATCTGGCTCCTCATTTTACCCACCTCGAAAGGATGTAAGGTTGAATCAACCTTGAGCCTGGTGAGATTCGAACTGCCAAATTGCAGGCCAGCCAGGGGTGGGATTTACGGGTTCGCCGAACTGGGCAGAATCTTAGATAGAGGATCGTCTGAACCCGTGCAAACCCGTAGCAGCCCACCTCTGGTTTTATCCCACTTTACAACCTTTCTTGCCACAGTTGTAAAGTGAATCACTGCAGTTAATAAGTTAGTAACATGGTTGTTAAGTGGCTTCCCCATTGACTTTGCTTGACAGAAGTTGCAAAAGGTGATCACATGACCTTGGGACACAACAACAGACATAAGTAAGAGTCAGTTGCCAAGCATCTGAATTTCGATCACGTGATCATGGGAATGCTACAGAGGTCGTAAGTGTGAAAAACGATAAGTCGTTCAGTATAACTTTGCATGGTCACTAAATGAACTGTTGTAAGTCAAGGACTACTTGTATTGTACTTTCAGATTTGCAATACAGGCAGTTCTCAACTTATGATCAGTTGCTTTGCAACTGTTCAAAATTACAACCAATCTGAGAAAGCTGATTTATGACCCAAATTTGAAGTTCTGACAGTTGGGCCTCCTCCAAACTTCAGGTGCTTGGCAACACAGCCACATTAACAGCAGTTTGCAGCATTCCAGTCACATGACCACACTTTACAGCAGTTTTGCTGAAAACTGGTTCATTGATTCGCAGGCTCCATTAGGGTTGTATGTTGAGCATTACATGCATTACCTTAATGTAAGTTTATGATGAAGCAGAATTAGCTCATCTGGTTGTGTTTCCTCTCTGGTCAACCCTAAGGCTGATGGATCCTTCAGATACAAAGAGACAATTAGCTATGAATATTGTATGGGTATATTGTAGGAATTTGTTTATTTATTTGTTGGAACTTCTATGCCGCCCATTCCTGAAGGACTCCAGGCGGCTCACAGGAATGCTATGAATGTTTTGCATCTTCATTTTTATGATTGAATTATTCAAATTGGGAGATCAGAATACTTACAACTTTGCTATATGTAATTTCAGATATTTCATTTTAGAGAAAAATGTTAACACTGTTAACATTCTCATTTCTAAATTAAGAATGCACAAAATTTTTGAAATATTACAATTTAAAAATGCATCTTTTTATATCTTTTTGGGGAGAAAAACATATCACTTATTTTTGACAGATGGCCAAAGCTTATTCTGGCTCTATCCACGTGGTTTATGGGAATACATTTACAGGGAGATGGCTATCAAGTTATTAACTGAGATGTAGCTCTATTCAGGAATAATGCTATTTCAGAATAGCAAAGTTTTGGACCAGTACAAAGCCTGTATGTACTTTCAGGAATTATGTTTTTTTCTGAAATAGATCTAGC
Source organism: Pseudoxyrhopus heterurus (assembly GCA_032468235.1). Classification (NCBI taxonomy): domain Eukaryota; kingdom Metazoa; phylum Chordata; class Lepidosauria; order Squamata; genus Pseudoxyrhopus; species Pseudoxyrhopus heterurus. The sequence continues at coordinate 79,970 of JANHJO010003916.1, read as the reverse complement.
ACTGTTTCCAAAGAGTAAAGTCCAAATGACTAGTGCTTCAGGAACACCCAGTCAAATCATCAGAATCAGAATCAGAATAGAATTGGAAGGGACTTTGGAGGTCTTCTAGTCCAGCCCTTTGCTCAAGCAGGAGATCTATACCATTTCAGACAAGTGACTGTCCAGTCTCTTCTTAAAAACCTCCAGTGATAAAGCACCCATAACTTCTGAAGGCAAGCTGTTCCACTGGTTAATTGTGCTCAGGATTTTCTTTTTTTGGGTTTTTTTTGGGTTTTTTTGGGTTTTTTCTTTTTCTTTTCTTTTTTCATTTTTTTCATTTTCATTTTTGACATTTTTTTCCTTCCCCCCTTTTTTTCCTTTTTCAGGTATCTGGTCCCTGTAGCAGTCCAAACCAAAATAGCTATGGACGGTAGTGATCAGCAGCCAAAGATGAGGGAATATCCTTGCAACAACTTAAAATAACCAAACAGAGCTAGATAGAAACCAGCCCCTGACCACATCATCGGGTACATTATCAGTACAATGTCAGAGATGTTGTGGTCTTGTCTCTTGTGTCATAAGAAAGGGAAAATCAGTACTTTAAAACTGAAATAGCAGGGGCAGAATTACAGCTTGTTTACATGAGATGACAAACTGATTCTGGCACAACTCATGATTAACTTAACCAATTATTTGATGCCAGATGAATGAGACAACCAAGGACAATCCCATTAAAATCGAAACAGTCATTTTACCAGGCATCCCAATTACTTTTGCAAACAGCAGCTCCTGTTTTTTGTTTAAGGGAGAAAAAGTTCCACAGTGGCCAGATTAATCATTCAGTTAGGTTAAAGTCTTATATGATTCATCCCTTTTACCTGTACCCAAACTTTGTTGCTGGATGTCTCATATTAGCCATGACATCCCAGTATGTATGTCTGATATCAAGAGACGATTGACAGAGGGTTCTGGTATCCAGCACAAAAAAGGAGACCCTGAAAAATGGGGCTTCTGTAATGGTTTTGTCTTTTCTTTTCACTCCTTCCACCTTTCCTAGTGGTTCTGCTTCTGTTCACGCTAAGACAGATAGATAAGTAGATAACTAGGTATAAAGAAATATGGTGTCTGGGGTACTCAATGAGATGACTCTTTCTGTGTTAATCAGGAACTTAATCCTGAGTTTCTTCATTCATTTGATGCTGGAGTAGTGCCAGATTCAATTTGTTGAATCATATGAACATGACCTTAAAAGGACTTTGTTATTTAACACAGAATTTCCCATAATACAGAATCCTCGTTTTGATAAAAGGTCATCCAGATATCTCTAGCCATCTTCCATGAAAACATGGAAGCTGGCCCATCCTCCCCTGTAGTCTCCAACCAATTCATATTTAAAGGTATACTAGCTCTGTTCATAAACTTATTAAATTGACATTGACTGAGCCACAGTTTACTGAATTAAAGAAGTCAGAGACTAATTTTTCATTCAATTCTCTAATCACCTTTTAAAGTCATTTTAGCTATTTATGCTAGTGATTTTTATTGTTGCATTAGAACTTTTTTTCTCACTTTGCTGGATGTATTGACAATTTGAAAGACCTCTCCCCCTGCTACTTTTTCTACTCCATGGTAAGAACAGTCTGTTTATTTTACTGGTTTCTCCCACTATAGCGCAACTAACATAGACTATGAAAAGGATTATACGTAGTTTCATCTACCAAAATATCTCAGAAACAACCAACAGACTATCACAACCACATGGTATCAACGTAGCACACAAACTGAGTTTAAGCAACCAAAAAACCCAATAGCTCGAAATGGAAAAAAAAAGTCATCTTGAGTGTACAGTGTTAAGGACTGTGGCAGCCATTATGTAGGACAGACAGGCAGAAGACTAGCAAAGTGGATCCATAAACACCAACTGGAATTAGAAGGTAAAAACTCCATAAAGACTCTGCATGTTACTTAGCCAAAATATGCATAAGACTAAGTTTTGTGGCTTAGTGTGTTGGGGGATTCTAGTCTGAGTTAGATTACAGAATAAGAGTTGGAAGGAACCTTGAAGGTCTTCTAGTCCAACCGCCTGCTCAAGCAGGAGACCCTATACCATTTCAGATAAATGATTGTTCAATGTCTTCTTAAAAACCTCCAGTGATGGAGCACCCACAACTTCTGAAGCCAAGTCGTTCCACTGATGGTTCTGTCAGAAAATTCTTATTTCTAGGCTGGTTCTCTTCTTGATTAGTTTCCATCCATTGCTTCTTGTTCTGCCTTCAGATCCTTTGGAGAATAGATCGACCCCCTCTTTTTTTTGTGTGGCAGCCCCTTAGATATCCAAACGCTGCTACTTGACGTGTGCAACAAATTTGAGTTAAACACGGATGAGAATGTTAAGTGAACCCCGAGTCCAAAAGTCTGGGCACTGCTTGTAAAGCATTACACCCAATATCTAGACTTTTGAGGTGCAGCACCAGTTTTTAGAGAAACAAGTGGGACAGGAAATGCTAATCCCTTGTCCGGTCTCCTCTTGGGGAAAGTGTCAAAAGGGCACTTCGCGTCTAGTCTCTGGCGGTCCCTGATGGGATGGCTTGTGACTGCCATGCGCCGCTTCTGGAGCTGTCGAGAGAGTAGGTTATTTTCCCGGCGGGGGGAAGGGAGCGGCAAGTTGTGCTGTTTGTTGCATCTGCCGTTCGGCACACCTGAAGGGAAAATTTCCGGAGGGCAAAACCCAGCAAAAAAGAGGCTTCCTCCTTGCCCAGGTACCTTGGCAACGGGACTTTTAAAAGCCACCAGTGAGGTGCCTCGACCACCGGCGTCGAGGAAAAGAGCGACGCGGGAGCTCTTCCTAAGAGTCCGCCGAGGCTTCAAACCAGAGCGAGGGAAAGCTCCGCAGCCGCAGCCGCAGCCCCCACGGGGGAGCGGGCGTGCCGGCAACACCAAGAACGCGCGCGCGCCTGCCGGCTGCCTGGCGCGCCGAGAAAGAGCGAGGAGAAAGAAGCGCTCGGAGATAACGCCTGACGCCCGCCCGCCTTCAGTCAGACGCGGCGTGCTTTTTCCTGAGGAAAAGCCTCAACTTAATGTCTCACGGGCTCCGTCTGCCACGGAGATGGGGAAGAAGTGGCGGAGTCCCAGCCAGGCGGAGAAAGGCTGCTCCGACAAGGAAGAACTTGGCAGGCGGAGGAGTCGGAGCGCCAGTCGAGGGAGGTTCGCGGAGTCGTGGAAGAGGTTAAGTTCCAGGCAGGGCTCCACCAAACGCTCTGGGTTGGCTTCGCAACAGCCTCCGGTAAGCCGCCGGCTGCCTTGGTCTGGTTCGCTTTGGCGCCCTTTTTGGTGTGGCGCGCCTCAACTTCTGCTGCCTTTGGACGCCTTTCTCTCAGTGGACCTGCTGTCCCGCCAGGTCTCTCGTGGACCGGCGTCGAGCGGTCGTCTAGGTCGGTTTCTCTCTTCGGAGAGAAATTGGCGCCCGATTCTAACGGGGCGTGGAAGGGAGTTGGGGCTGTTGCTCTTCGCCAGATCAAAGCGCGAGGCGTGTGTTGGTGTGCCGGAGACTTCATAACCGTGGGCTGCGCGCTCTCTCTCGGGTGAATGGGTCGCCCTCGGCGATGGCTTGTTTTTTCCCTCCTACGGCGCTGAGATGAGGGGAACCCTAAGAAACCGGGCCTGATTTCTGTGGAGGGACCCCCCCCCCTTTCCCCCAAATATAAGTAGTTTACAGCGAATAAAGCAGTATTTTACAGTAAATAAAAAGCAGGATCATTTCTCGAACTCTCTTTTCCATAGGGTTCTTGCAGCACAAGCGCCAGGTAGTGAATGGTTAACTGAGTATATCGCCGTTCTTTTTTTTTTTTTCGAGATCTAGTATTGCCTTCTTTGACCCATTTTAAAGGATGGAGGGATTGTCTTCTTTGTCTGCCATCCATTATTGCACTACAGCACACATTTCTCTCTGGTGTAAACTTCCCCCTTCTGTTGACTGCAATACTATACGGGTGATAATGAACGTTGCACGTGCTGGGAACGTACAAATGCTGATCGTTCTTCGGAGCTTGTAAGACAGGAGGAAAGCTTTTCTTTAGTGGAGAGATGTCCTTAATGCTAAATCTGAGTACAGTACAGAGCAGTGAAATCCACCTGTTACTAAGACCTACTTATCTTGTCCAACCTTGCTATATCTCATTACTTCATTCATTGAATAGGTTTCTTCCCGGTGTATAGATAGTTGAATACAGTGTTAAAATTGCTTTAACTGAACAACTGGGTGATATAGCTTCTGGACTGCTGTTAATTTTTCTGTATCTTGGTAAATGATGTAATTATTCTGTCTGTAATTTACTATTGGCTTTCTAATCTATTTGGAGGAAGGAATGATTAGTATTTTCTTCAATTCTGTATTCATTGTTGGAGAATAATAGATAATTTATTAGACCGTTTTGAGATAATGAGGCTCATAATCCATGCAACAATTAGTTACAATGGCTCAATTGTGAAGATGAGGACTATATAAATCTTAGGTTGAGCAGAAACACATGAAGTTCAAGTGGAAGAATAGCAATGTTAGCTGACAAGTAGCTTTGCAAAATTCATTAATTTTACTTAGAAGATTATTTTAAATAGTTAAAGATCTTTCCTTAATAGTTTTCTAGTTTTTCTATAAATTATATGTTTGGATTTGTCTGAAGATGTGTGCTAGATTTTGAAAGCACCAGGTAAAACAGCAACAGGTTGTGCTAGATAGAAGGAATAAGAATATAGACAACTGAGGAGGGGGACTTGATATGAAATGGATGCCATGACAACCAAAATCTGGAGAGACAACTTGGTTCTGATATAAACAGATGGTAAGGTATCATTATTTTGGCTAGTGGTAAATAAGTCTTTAGTTGTAAACTTACTTGACAAATAAAGCAGTACAAATGAGTATCATAAAAATCAGTATTTCAATAGTCTTTGAAATAATAATTCTAATACACTATATACAACCTGTAAATGAAGGGATATTAACTATGCAAAAACTAATGCCTGTTACGTCTCTGAATTGGAAAGAAAGCCCTATACAAATAATTAACAGGCAATTAATTATTAAGATGTCAACAAAAAGATGTGTGGAGAACAAATGTGCATATGTTTTCAAGTCACGCTATTTTAAGATGCTTTTTTAAAAAGTAGAATTTGGAGTAGGATATGTTTTGACAAGAATTAGGAAATCATTTAGAAAAATGACAGAATTCTCTGATTGATTATGATGTTGCCTCATTTGTATAATAAGCGATAATTCAGTTTCCATATATTCAATATACCCATAGAGGTCATAGTTGTTATTTGAAACATTATTTTACATCTTTTGTTGTATCCCAGAAACTTTTTTCCTGAAAAATTGCAAACAATTATGTTTTAATAATTGTTTTGCTTTCAGAAGAACAGTTTTATTAGTTTAGTTCAAAAACCTCTCTCTCGCATGTTTTGAAATGTCCGTGATTATGAAAAAAGTTCTAGATCGAAGCTAGAAAAAGTGTGGATGAAGCTGATCTACGTAAGAATATTTTATTATAAAGATTTAAAGCTGGGTATATGGTTCCTAATCCAGATGGTGGTAGTTTAAAGAAAATAAGAATATCTGAACTTTTTTGAAATGATTATCTAGCCCTCTTGATAAACAAGACAGTTGAAAGAAATTTACAGAAATGGGTTCAAACTTCAAACTATTTGTTTCTGAGTAAAGACTAATGTGGAATGGGTTCCTTCATAGAGAATAAGAAGCAAAAAAGTATTTTGCTCTGAGGGAAAAATCCAAAATATCTGGGCAAGAGTTTATAAGGATGAAAGTGGCATAAAAGTGTGCAGTTATTTCATTTCTTCAGGACTGAGCAGGATGTTACAAATCAGGAAGAGGCAGAAATTCCAAAAATTAGGTCAGTTCCTCAGACCAAGAGATTTATAGTTCAAAGAGAGTCCCAGATGGAAGTTGTGGACTGAATGCCAAGTCAGTGTTGGGTGTTACTGGTGTCAAATTACATTGAGTATTCAGGGACAAAGGAAATAATTGCTCTCTCTCTCTCTCAGCTTTGAAAGTACAAAATCATTATCACATCTATTGCACTGATGAGCACTCAGAGGTGCCTTAGTTTGGCAGAGGGCAGAAATAAATTCTACGGAAGAATTTCAGTTAGTATCCTATACATAAGGTGAGTGGTTAGATAGACAAGCACAACTGGATTTCAGAGTTCCTTCCAATATTATGTAATTCTAGGAAATGTAATGTGTGTGTCATTTGGGAACATAGGGAAATTGGCATGATCCAGCATTGTTTTGGTGAAGTTATCCTGCGGCCTTTGTGTTGTTTTCAAATGATTTAAAGAATCAGAAGAATGTATCATTGATCTCTATTGTATGTAATTTGATGTTCTGTTGTTCCTGATTCTTGCTTTTGCATCACTGGTACGTGTAATGGTTATGGTACAATATGGTATCAATATCCATATACTGACTGTTTACCAAGAAAATTCAAGCACTAATTGTTTTAAATTTCAAGCATTCAAGAATGCCAAGACTGATTTTAAATAGTATCTATTTGGGTTTACATTTTCCTTTTGTAGTTCAATGACTCTGTTGCAGTTGCTGTTGTTTCATCAGTAGCAGTAAAGTAAAAATCACCCCCTTCTCAACCTCTTAATCTGTAAAGCTAAGGCTGAAATCCTAGGTATGATTGCTACAAAAGAAATCTAGAAGAATTTCCCGACATTTCATTTAGAGATGTATAAAATCATTGATTTTTTAAAAAAACAAATCATGGGTAGAATTATGATATAGATCTCACTTGGACTCTGGATGAAGAACTAAAGAATAACTCTGTCTAACCTTAAGCACTTTCTAAACTCTGTTGATTGTGCTTTGATATATTTTATGCTTATGGGACAGGACCTCTCTACTACTACTTTTCCTAGATCACATTTTAACACCTCCCAAACTTGGTTTGAGGAAAGGAGTAGTCTTGGTGTGAAATCACATGTGAAACTTATTTGTAAAAGTCAAACTGTCACTTTGTTTGCATTAAGGCACTTTTAGAACTTGTCGATTTTCCAACCAATTAAAAAAAGACTATTTGCAGTGCTTGATTTAAGTAGACACTTAATGACATGAACCAATACTGTATTTGTTTTTGTGCAAATTAATTCTTGTACAGTATCTAATTTAATGATGCTTTTGGGGAGGGATCACTGGAAAAATTCAGAGTTCTATAAAACACTGGATGATGACTCGATATTTTTGATATGATTATTGATGTATCTGGGGATGGATATTAGGTCTCACGCGATCAGGTAGATCAGTTTAGGGACTCTAGGAAATCAATCTACTATTACCGAGATTGGCTATAACAGAAACTTTCAAATCCAATTTTACTATACCTCCACTTTTTAATACATCAATGAATTAGGGAGATATCTGAGCTGCTTTGGAATGTTATCTGGATGTTCTGGACTTAAAAATGCTTTAGCCAGTTTTGCCTCGGTCACAGCTTCTGCATATCTCTCTCAAGGCCATCTTCTTTACTTTCTATAGAAACCTAAGGCTCCATCTCTATTGCCAGCATCTCCCCCTATGATTATCTAGGACATAGTAAGAGAAAGACAGTGACAAAAAAGTCTTTGTGAGCACCTGGATATGCCAGGACCTGTTAGCTTAATATTTGTGAAGTTGACTAATAAATTCAATCAACTTCAGGTTGATAACATTATTTGAAAGTAGGGTTTAGACTGGCTTAGAACAATGACAATCAATCACTGTGTCATGTATTGCAAAAGAATTCATAGAATAAAACAAGATTCAAAGTTTGATCTTATGAAATTGGTAACAATCTGAAATAAGGTCTTAGTGGAGGCAAATATAAATTTATTAAGTACTTGTTTAGTCTATATTCAACAATTGAATGCTGGAATTTTTCGTATATATTATCATTTTGCAGTGGGGAAATTTACATTCCTGCATATGTATTTCACCTTTTTTTGTATCCTCCCTCCTGAAGAAAAACAAGCATTATATCATATTATTGAAATTGGTCAGTGTTGTACTAAGTGAATATGAACTGTAACATATTCATTCTTCCTAGTTCTTTTCATAGTGTTAATTTACTTAGAAATTGCAAACCTGTTTGCTTATAAATCCTGTTATAATTCAGGTGATCAGTGATTTTAAAAAACAGCCATGTTAAATTGACTGTAAAATAAAAACTAGCAGTGAATGACAATGAAATAAATGGCTTAGTACTTCACATCTAATTAGCATTGTCATTTTTCTATGACTGAAATTGGGTTATGTGATACTTTCTTACACTTGCTTTCTTCCTATTACTTCAAAACTGCTTAATATTTAGTATGGATATTTTAACTCTGAGCCTTGAATTTACTGAAATGTCCTAAGTAATTATAGAAGATTTAAAATACTTTCTCATAAACCAACTTCATCAACTTTCCTTCTTATCTCAATCCTCTTTTTATGTTGTCCTTTCTACAGTTATTCATATCAATAAATTTTTTATGCATGGCTTATTTTTGGAGGGCATTCAAGTTCAGAGAAATGGAATTAACATATTCGTTCTGAAAAAAATCATCCATTTCTTCAGCTATATTTGCCTATTTAAAAAAACAAACCAACAAAAACAACACTAATGGACTCTTCAAAATTTCCCCTCAATATTTCAAATAATGGCTGAACTAAAGGGATGAGAGCTAATTATATATAATAAACCAAAATGGAATCTTATTGTGAACATTTGGTTTGATTTGATTTGGAAGCTGCCCAACTCCAAAATGACTCTGGTCAGCTTATAATTTAAAACAGAAAAACAATACAAAGGAACATGAGTATCCCAACAAGAATACCCCATATAACAAAACAAAATTGGACTTTGTGTGCTCCTGAAGGTCTTGAAAAACAAACTTCAAAACATTATTAGGATGGAAGTTATTTGGATTTCTATAGAGAATATCATTCCAGAAGGCAGGTACTAAGATAGAGAATGTATGCTTCCTAGATCCTAATAAATGGCTTTAATGGATCTTAAGAGCATCAGTTATGACTGATCATACTGGGTAGACAGAAACCATTTGTCCCTGGCATCAGACTTCTGCAGGAAGGTCTCATATCTAGTTATCTGTGCCACAATGCCTCTGGTTGTCACCAAAGTGGAAACATATCAATAGTTACACTACACCTTCTTCCTGACCTCAGTCAGTGATACCAGACCTGAAATTCAGATGGGCACGTGAAGAGGGGGAGGGGAACCGTCACCAATCCATTTGGATCCTATTGTTGAGAGGGGATGAGGAAAAAAATTATTATAGGTAGAGCTGGTGAAACCAGCAGCAGCCAGAGACCAGAGCTTAAAACAGCTGATAATATACCTCTCAGGATAAGGATATAGTGGCGATTGGTCTTCTGTGCCGAAACCCTCTTCCCTGAGAATGGCCTGTCTCCCTCTGCTCCTCACTACTATGATCATCTTTCTTCAAAATCCTTTAAACTGTTCTTCAATCTACAACTTCAGTACCAAAAAGGATTGGAAAACTGTAGATAACGAAAAGTCAGCTGTATGGGGCTTTTGACTCCAATAAGATTTGAAATACACTTTTTACAAAAGATTCCTTTCGTTTGTTTCCAACACTTTCTAAGAAATTGCTAAGGCAGCCTTGTTCCATCTCACTTTGGAAGATTCTTAAGTAGTGACTCAGGAAGTTTTAGTAATATCTTTCCTTGATGAATAGTGTCTTGAATGTGTTGTGAACAATAAATTAATGCTACTGTCTCCTTCATTTAATTATGAGCAGTTTCGAAATCCCTTACAATTTGTACATTTTGGTACTACTAATTGATATTAGTTTGCAAGATAGCCGTATGCTCCTGTTGCCAAATATCCCCAGTTAGTGAATAATATTATATCTAAATCCAAATATTAGACTACAGTAGCTAGTCTGGATTTTACAAAGTAATTTTCTTCCATCCTGATTCTGGAAAAGGGCAGTTAAAAGGTCACACTGGTTAAATTCAGGGACTAGATATATGCTATATATAATATTTTTTAAAAAAATTATAAACATTTCTCATGACTTACAGATAGGAATTCTAAGGAAATTATTTGGGCTATTATGATATTTTTCATGTTCTTCTAAAAGTGTATATTTCTTAACAATAATAGCAATAGCACTTAGGCTTATATACCATTTCACAGTGCTTTACCATCCTCTCTAAGAAGTTTACAAAGTCAGCATATTGCCCCCAACAATCTGGGTCCACATTTTACCAATCTTGGAAGGATGGAAAACTGAGTCAACCATGAGCTGGTCAGGATCGAATTCCTGGAAGTGGGCAGAATCAGCCTATAACACTGCATTCTAACCGCATACACACATATACATATGAGTTTCCATACATTAATTTTAAATTTGCTTTAGAAATATACAGTGTTGTTAAACTTTGCAATATCTAGTTTATGCACTATATGTTCAAGTACTGTACAAAACTGCAATAAATAACACTAGACAACTACACAGTTCTATTATAAAGACACCGTTATTCTGGTGTATTTTTTTTCCTTAAAAAATCAACTAATAACTGCTAATATGTACCGGTATGTGAATCAAATACTTTTAATTGACCAAATCTATTGAAAAATTTAAAAATATAAATAATTATCAGTGATGATATTGTTTCTAAGGGCTTTGGGGACAAGTTTCAGAATGAAATTAATGGATCGTATTAAATATAATACAAAAATGATAAATAGAGGCTTCAGTTTTGTTTTCATAAGTATTTATGAAGCATTAAATATTTTTTTCTTTATAAACAAAACAAAAAATAATCTACTTCATAGAAAAACTATTTTTTTAAAAGTTGTTTTACATTTATGCCAGGAAAAGATAAATTGTACTTTACAAAAGCAGCAATAATAATTAATGATAAATGAATTAATGAAACTACCATTTTGGAACCAATATTGAAGTGCATTGTTTCCTATTTTTACAGTGAAAAACAAATAGTATGAAGGAAGGCTTTTAGAACAGAATTAATGAAAACTTTACTTTGGAAAAAAATGCACAAAAATCTTATGTTACCAATGTATTTAATTCCCTGAACAGTATCTGAAGGTCTTGTATATTCTAGGTACTTAGCATTTCTTTTGAAAGTTATAAAAATGAAAATTCAGAAGGTGGATTTTATATTCAAAGTTGTCTTGTGACTGTCTACTACAAAAATGCAAAAATGTAAAATGTTGCTTCTCATGGCATTGTGACAAGCAAATTATCCATGATCAACCCTATTGACTGATCAAGTTTCTTTTTCTATCTACTTTCTGGAACTTCTTATAGGAGTCTAAAAAAAGTGTCAGAAGTTTTTCCATTATTGGATAGTTGAATGGGTTAATATTACAGATCTCAAACCATGGCTACAAAACATGGTCTTGAACAGATTCCAAGGAACAAGTATACAGAAAGAAAATGATTATTTAGGCTGATCTACAAACTGCTTGTTCAAGCACTTACTAATGTGATGGTAGCTTTTATGCTTCTGCTTGAGCAAGATCATGCAGAAGGAGGTTGCATAAATGGAAGAACATCTTTGGATTGAATTGCACATTTCTCATGCAATACTCTAGAGACTGAGAATAGCTTTTCCATGAGCAAAAGATAACTTCATCATATGGAAGTGAATGTTTTTATCCATCCTTTGGCACTAACCTTTGGATCCAGTTTTGGGCTTATTAGTGAAATCATTTAATACTATTAATGGCAAATAGTCATATGCACAGCAATCAATGCAAATGATTTCTAAGACTGCTCATTTCAAAAATTCAGAAATATAATAATTGAAAACAAATATTTTTCTAGTTATTTCAAATAATAAAATGAAAACTGACCTTACCTTACTGCTACTACTATATCCTTAATACTGAATGGCTTATTTGAAGGATCATATTTACCTTCTGCCAACCTAGCAGTTCGAAAGCATGTAAAAATGCAAGTAGAAAAATAGGGACCACCTTTAGTGGGAAGGTA
>JANHJO010003914.1:89242-104451 GCA_032468235.1 Pseudoxyrhopus heterurus | reverse complement strand
GTTATGCTCCTTCCTGAATAGGGAAGCCCTTCCCTCAGTCTCAGATGCCATCTCATATCTAGACTATTGCAATGTGCTTTAAATGAGGCTATCCTTGAAAACTGTCTGGAAGCGTCAACTAACATCAAATGCATCCACACAAGCAATTTTGGGCTTCCCAAGATTGATGAATGTAACACCTCTGCTGCTTGAAGTGCATTGGGTGCTGCTTTGCTTCTGGGTCCAATTCAAGGTGTTGATTATGTTATGATGCATGGGATCAGGTAAACTGTGGAGCTGTCTTTGCCCCATTACATCAATCCATCAGAGTCAATCAGGTGGGGAAGTTATGCTGAGGACTCCATCGGTTAAACATTTTCAACTTGCAGGGCCCTGGAAGAAAGTTTTCTCTGCCATTTCCCCAATGCTGTGGAACATTCTTTCCTGAAAATGAGGTAGGACCCATTCTCCTGGGCTTTCAGAAATCCTTAAAGATCTGGTTCTGCCAACTTGCTTGTGGCCCATAGAGGGGCACACAGCCACGGGTCTAGTAAACGCTCTGAAACCCCCCTCCCTGTTTTTTTAATTCTGAATTTTAATTATTTCTTCTCATGTTTGAACTATTTTCAATTATAATATTTTGGCCTGTGAGGGAGATGGGTGGTCTCTAAATATGATAAATAATTAATAAAATCAGGACCGCTCCCACTTCACCCCATGTCTCCCATTAGCCTCAATCTCCTGTTGACAGCTTAACAGCAATAAACCCTCCTTTCTAAGCATCTACCTAAATTCACTCCCCCACCCCATCCCCCCATTCCATGTTCACCAGTAATTGGCAGTAGTTTTAACTCCAGTAGATGCTGTTTGGTGAAAAGAGAAACAGAACCAGAGAGGCCATCAGTTCCTTTCCATAAGTTGGCCTACAGTAAATAAACAAGCACAGCACCATTTTCTATCTGACCTCATTATTGTGGCAATGAAAGCAGCAAATTTTATACAAGCATAGGGAGCCCCTAATTTAATTTCCAGACTTCCCTATTGCTTTCAGACAGTATCCCTTGAAGTCCTAGGCAACCAAATGAAAGTGATCTCTGTTGTTGTTGTTGGGATTTGATTGTTGTTGGTTTTTTTTTTGGAGGGGGGCTAAGAGCTAATTGCTTAAAGCCCAGAAGTGGGCGAAGCAGACATCCAAAAATAGGCCATCCATTCAATGGAGGAAGCCATCTGTAGATACAACAAACACATCCATCATTCAACATATGCTTGTCCCACGCTGCATTGAAAAAGCCGGGCAGACAGAAAAAAAGCTGATAAGAGATGGGAACCTCTATTCTTCCTACGTATAAAGAATTATACATGCGGATAAATGAATTGAAACTCCCAGCATTTCTACGCAGCCCTCTTTAATATCCATGTTAACAGAACAAAGGCAACAGCGGCTACTCATGCAGTAATGAATTTTATGCCTCCTTAAAGGGTAATCGATTTATTAGGGTGGAAGATTTCATGGAAGTTCATAGCTTCATAAACATTAGGCTTTGAGGAGTTAGAAGGCTAAATATTTCTGCAGTAGGTGGATAACAGCTAACCCTCTAGAGATTGCTTACCGGTTGCGATTTCACTTTAGTTTCAGTTCAGGTTTGGTATTCTCAGTTTTATTATACACCAGCATGTCTACAAAAACAATTAAAATTAGAAACTGTAGCAGAGTCTTGCTTAGCCATCATGTTGTTGTGTAATTGATCAACTTTTTGTTATGATCTTGGACTAGCAAATAGAAACTGAGTTACATACAATATACAATATTGTCTTACATTCACCATTCAATTATGCATTGTATCTATAAGTACAGATTTCAAGATGCTAATTAAGTTGAAGAAAAAGTTGCTGTCCTGCAGAAAATAGTTGTTTTGCACAAGCAAAACTGGGTGCTGAATTGACTAAAAAATATGTATTTAAATTCATCAGATCTATTCGCCATTTCAAGTAAAATAAAAGAGAAAAGTTCCCCTGAGTTAAGTACTGCTGACTACCCAAACGATGTAGAAAAATGTGTAAATTACCTTCCCTGTTACCGTTTCATTTTTAATTCCATGTTTAGCCTGTGAACTTGAGGTTTCTTGATTGTCAATCTTCGAAATAATAACCAGGTCTGCCCTCAGTAAATGTTTCCAGCAAGGTTTGCAGTTACCTAATCAGACAGAAACCTTGGATTCGCTTATAAATGTGCTCTATGATTATATTTAAAAAGTTTTGGAGAAACTGTCTTGGGCAGATAAAAAGTCAGCACTCATTACACTCATTGCTTTGAACATCTCATGGCCTCCCATTCAAGGGCTAACTAAGTCCAACATGGTTTAGGGTTTTTTTTCCCCAAGGCCATCCAAGGTCAAATAAATGCTGCCACCTGAACTGGGTTTTCATGAAATATCACTGGTTTAAAAGATCAAAGAGCTCAATAAAATAAATAATACAGAACATGTTCCACTTTTCAACATCCTCCCATCTGGAAGGACAAGTGTGTTCTATGAACAGGTGTTGACAGTAGCTTCCTTCAAGCCGAGTTGATGGGAACTTGTTGAAACTTGCCAATAAAAAAGATCTGCTCTAGTTAATGATTAAAAAATATAAAATATATAATTTTAGGAAGGAGACCATTCCCTTAAACTCGCCAGATTAAAATTACTGGAAACTTATTAAGTCCTGTTGGAGTAGGTGATTCCAAGCACTTCTGAGGATCTTTTTTTTTTTTGGTCTAATGATATTTAGAAATTCAGAGGACAGTCCCTATAGCTGAAACTTTTTGTTTAGTGTTTTGTCAAACTTAACTTCGACTGACCTTGTATCTGATTCAAATAACAGTTTGTCTTTAATGTTTCTTTCCTCTTTTTAAAAGTAAATTGCCAGAGGGACTCCTCCGTATATGTAGGAATATAGGCAGGAGATAGCTGAATAAATTGTGAAGGCTCATGTTTGGGTGTCAGAAATTCGTCCTTTGAAGATTTCTGTCAGTAGCCCTCAGGCTAAAAACTGAGGAAAGACACTGCTCAGATTTTGAGGACTTTGTAGTCTTAATGTACAGTTGCATGCACAACTTCAAGCAGACTTGGTCAAACTTTATGTTTGAATGAATCACTAAGTGAGTAGAAGTGCCATAATTTCTACAAGATATAAAGTTAAAAACAATGTATTTCTGAAAATCTAAACACATCATCACTATTTTAATGTAGTCATTTACAGATTTTAAAGTGAGAAAATAGTAAGTTAAGCAGATAACAAAATAAGGTATAGGAGAATAGAAAATGTGGTTGGTGTAGCTGTTTGGATACTTTCCCATACAGTACTTTGTAATGAATGTAATACTTCTTTTAGAAATAACAGTGTCCAGTTTTTTTATAGGCTGCTCTTTATATTCTTGCTTTTGAAATGTTTTCTTACTCTTCTTTGCCGAATTCTTTCACTTCCAAAATATTTTTAGGTTTCCTTAATGTGCAATGAACGTTTCAAATCTCCCCACAGATTTCCAGAAAAATTCAAGGCTGAAATTGTGAAGGCCATTCAAAAACCATTACCTTTTTGTCCCATAAGTATGTTATGATTGATTTAGAGTTACGGTTTGGATTCTAGTTTGCTGAAATATCCAATGTCTTTTGAGCTTCAATTTTTTTTTATTGTCTGTAAGACATTAGCTTCTAGAATATGTGGTGATGATGATGTTATCCATTCAGTTGTGTCCCACTCTTGGTGAGTCTATGGGCCAGGTCCCTCCACATTTTCCGATCTTGCACTACTTACAATATGTGAATATTTAGTTAAATCCATTCTCTTTTCTACCCAAAAATATTACCCAAAGGTGCTTTTTCAAGAGGTAACTGGACTTTCTTGTTTTTCTTTGAAGATGTTTCATGTCTCATCCAAGATCAGCTCTGAAGAAGCTTTTTGGATGAGAAGCAAAATGTTTTCCAAGAAAAACAAGAAAGTCCAGTTGCCTCTTGAAAAAGCACCCTTGGGACAGCCATGACCTGGATGACTGAGAATCTCCATAGACACACAATATTACATGTACCACAGGCAGCCATTACAACAGCAATGTACAATTGCTTATGCAATAACAATTGGCAAGATGTTCTGTTCTTGAAATGCTTCACTTTCCCCCCCCCTCTAAATGTATCTTCTGAGGCTATAGTCAAATAGTTCCCTTTTTTTAAATAGGTTCAAAGTATTTGGTTCCAAAATGCCTGGGCTTATCAACATTTAATTGTTTTTTGCATACTTTAAAAAGCAATTTTGTAAATAAAGTAAGAGAAAAGGTTATAGTTTGACAACTCTTTATACAGAACACTGTTTTTAAAGAAATGCTGTACAGGTAGCCCTTTACTTGCAACCACAACTGAGCCAAACTAAGCAAAACAATTGTTAAGTGTGTTTTGCCCATTTCATGACCTTTCTTCCCACAGTTGTTAAGTGAATTACTGAGTTTTTAAATTAGTAAGAGGGTTGTTAAGTGAATCTGGCTTGTCCACTGACTTTGCTTGTCAGAAGATTACAAAAGGTGGCCACAGGACCCCGGGCCACTGTAACCGTCATAAATATGAATTAGTTGCCAAGTGTCTCAATTTTGATCACATGACCATGGAGATGCTGCAATAGTTGTTAAGGGTGAAAAATGATCACCAGTCACTTTTTTCAGTGCCCTTTGAACAGCCAGTAAATGGTTGTAAATTGAGAACTATCTGTACTGTACTATCGACTTATGGCTATCTCCAATGTCAATTAAATTTTTCAACAGATTGTTTGCAGAGATATATTAAAGACAAAAGTGTAGCTAATACTGAACAAATGAAAAAAAATGGAGATACCATTATAAAACCTTAGTAAGACCACACCTAGAATACTGCATTCAATTTTGGTCACCACACTATAAAAAGGATGTTGAGACTCTAGAAAGAGTGCAGAGAAGAGCAACCAGGATGATTAGGGAACTGGAGACTAAAACATGAAGAATGGTTACAGGAACTGGGCTTGGCTAGTCTAGTGAAGAGAAGGACCAGGGGAGACATGATAGCAGTGTTCCAATATTTGAGGGGCTGCCACAGAGAGGAAGGGGTCAAGCTATTTTCCAAAGCACCCAAAGGCCAAACAAGGAATAATGGATGGAAACCAAACAAGGAGAGATTTAACCTAGAAATAAGGAGAAATTTTCTGACAATGAGAATAATCAACCAATGGAACAGAAGTTGCCTTCAGAAGTTGTGGGAGCTTCCTCATTGGAGGCTTTCAAGAAGAGATTGGACTGCCATTTGTCAGAAATGGTGTAGGGTATCCTGCTTGGGCAGGGGGTTGGACTAGATGACCTACAAGGTCCCTTCCAACTCTGTTAAACTAATCTAATTTTTCCAACTCTTCTGCCTGTCCTTGTAAAATCCTGCCTGTCCTTAATCTGACTTCTTGTAACTCCACAAGAAGTCAGATTAAAACAATCCCTTTTACAGTCTTTTGCTCCTAAAAATCTTTCTAATTGACCGGCCAAAGTTTGACAGCAAACTTCCACATCATACAGTGCAGTTTCCTGCTGATTTTTGACAGGAAACAAGGATATTTTTTTGTCAAAAATAATCCTTTCAGCTCTCCAAAACAAAGAGTACAGAAGTGCTCCCCCCCTAACTGTGGAGTCATGACATCGCCTTGCACTCAGTGGCCCTTCACTTTTTTTAAAAAAAGGACACTCTTTAGCCACCAAATTCTTGCTGATTCCTGGCGTACATTAATTGGAACAGACAATGCGATGACTTTCTGGTTTGTATTGAGTGTGTTCATTTCTATGCCCTGCTGCCCACAGCATCTTGAACTTTTTATACCGAAGCACAATTTCAAGCCACATTTAAATGTCCTCCGTGTTAAATTTACAACATTCGTGTTAAATTTACAACATTCATTGACTGCATTAGTCTTTTTTTTTTACTCTGCCTTTTCCACCAGAAGTAATGTAGCCTGCTTTGAAGTCTAAGAGGGAATTGTTCCTCCTATTTTGTAAACAGATTCAAAAATAAAAAAGAAATCCCAGCCTACAGATTAACAACCTCCAGCTGTTGCTCTGAAGATTAATACAAGTGCATTCTCTCATACCCTTTACCCCATTTTCTTTCCTTGTTGAGGCAGAACAAATTAGGGGTGGATTTGTGCATTTGGCCATGTGCACACACAGTTACAGAAACATTTTAAGCAGCTTATCTGAATTTTGCAAATATTTAAGTCTCAAAACCACTGGCTTTTGCTCCAAGCACAAACACAAAAGCTAGTGGTCCTGTAAAATTCCTTAATACAGGTCACTTGCATTATTTCTACAAGGATATTTGTTTTAGATTTATTTCAGAATGACTCATTCAAAGCTCTCCCCTCCATTCCTTTCCAGTTATTTCAATCTATAGTATGTGGCACATATGTAAGTAGGATGAAAATATAAGCATTTTGTTTGTACAGCATTAGGAAGACAATACGAACTGTGGAGTTTTATATTGCTCTTAGAACAGTTTGTGGAAATATTAAGCCCTAATTCCTTTTTTCTGCCCTTTGTAATCAAGATTCAGATTTAAAGAAAAAAACATTCTGTTTTGAAATCAGCTTTACAAATTGTCACAAATGTTGCAGAACGTTGTCAATTGTGTGGATTATCTCTTCACCAGGAAAAATGTAGGTTGGAGGAAAGGCAAAATGAATATGAAAGGTGAGGGAATTGGGGAAAATTAATATAAAGTGAAGTGAGGGAAGTACAGTTATCAATGGCTGTTTTCAATTAAAAGCATGCAAGGACTACCAAACTCGAGACAGGCAACCTCAGTAACGAAATAATTGTTTTGTTTGTTGCACCCTCAACAAACATGTTCATTCCACCTCAGATCATGTGACCCTCTCCTAATTTTATTCTCTGCAATAGCAAGTTTATGAAATAGAACAGGTGGAGAAAGAAAGTGACTAGCCCAAGTTTTCCAGATTAGAATAGAAATGCAATTTGTATTCTGCTTGTAGACTTCAGATTGACTGTTTTGTGACCAAAATAATGCACTGGATGAATCTTTTATCTAGTATTGTTATTGCACAGCACTTAATTTTGTGATATAGAAAGCTACAGTTTCTGTCCTTGTTATCCCTGGGAAGGTAGTCAATGAAGCTCCATAAGGGTGGGACCTCCCAGGAGACAGACTCTTTATGATTAGAATGTCTCTGCAATAGCTAAGAGCAAACTCCAAAACCACAATTTGGGGCTAGGGTTGCACTATCGAACAAAACACTAGGAATGAGGAAGAAATGGTCTTGCTAGGTTATATGGAAATAGTTCGATCCTATTGGACCTGAGGAAGTGGACAGGGTCTTCAATGTTGTCAGTGCAACCACCCGTCAATTAGATCATTTGTCTGTCCTGGACAAGGTGAAAGCCTCCAGGATGGAGACTAGCATAAATTCTTCACTATAGGAGTGGACATTCCTGGGGCCTTTTAAGGAGTTCCCTGGTTTGCTGCCTCCTGAAAAAAGCATCACTTGCCTGGACAGTTTTCATCCAGTTTCCCATCTTCCCTTTTTAGGGAAAGTGGTAGAAAAGATGGTTGTTTGGCAACTCCAGAAGCTCCTTGGATGAAATGGATTATCTGGAGCCCTTTCGTTCAGGATTCAGACCTGGTTATGGAACAGAAACAGCATTGGTCACACTTGTGGATAATATCCGACAAGAACATGATAGAGGTAGTGCAACCATCCTTGATCTCCTTGACCTTTCAGCAGCCTTCGATAGCATCGACCATGGTATCCTTTTGGGCTGTCTACAGGTCTGGGGCTGGGTGGTACAGTTTTGTGTGGGTTCAGCTCCTTTCTCCAACGCCGGCCCCAGTCTGCGTTGATAGGGAGAGATCCAGCCCACAGCTGCTCTTCTGTGGTGTGCCACAGGGCTTGGTAATCACTCCATTCCTTTTTAACATCTACATGATGTTGCTGGGTGAGATCATCCGTCACCATGGGTTGAGGTATCGTCAGTATACATATGATACCCAATTTTATATATCCAACCCAGTGACCCAAGTAATGCTGTTGCTGCCCTCTCATAGTACCTGGAGGCTGTGCGGCTTGGCTGGGGGACAAGAGGCTTTGGCTGAACTCTGGCAAGGCAGAATGGCTTTGGGTGCATGGAGTTTCAAGACCTGGTACTTTGACATCTTTAGTTCTGGATGGGATGGCATATTCCAGACAGATCTGATCTGCAACTTGTGACTTTTGACAGTTTGCAGCTAGGAAAGCCTTTGCACAACTTTGGGTCGAGTGCCAATTGTGGCCTTTCTTGGATTAGTAGTCCCTTTACTCAGTTTATTTATTTATTCGATTTATAGGCCTCCCACTCCCTGAGGACTCAATCATTTAAGCCTTAGTCATCTCACTCTTGAACTACTGCAATGCACTCTACTTGGGGCTACCCCTGAAGAGCATCTGGAGGCTTCAACTGATGCAGAGTGCAATGGTATTGGTAGTTTTTGGGGGCCCTAGAGTGGCCCATGTTACACCACTGTTCCATGAGCTGCCGGTTTGCTTCCGGGTGCAATTCAAGGCTTTTATTACTCATAAAGCCCTGCATGGCATGGGTCCAGGTTACTTGAGGAACCATCTCACCCTGATGAGGCCCACCCCACCTGTGCTGGCAGAGTAGGCATGCTGCAGGTCCCATCAGTCAAGGAATTCCAGGAAAAGAGCCTTCTCTGCCATGTCCCCCGGCTCTTTGGAACATCTTGCCTCCTGAGGTGAGACTGGCTCCCAGCCTCCTGACCTTCCACCAGACCTTGAAGACCTGGCTCTACCAGTTGGCTTGGGACTCCCACACTGGAAGTGTTGATCAATTAATAATGGCTCCCCCCTCCCCCCTGTACATTTTGCTCCCTCCGACTTCATCTATTAGACTTAGTTATAATCTGTATTTTCATTGTGATTTCATTGTGATTTTATACATCAGTATATGTATTTATGGTTTTATTTTGATGTTGTAAGCCACCCAGAATTGTCTTGCGGTGAGATGAGTGGCAAACAAATTTAATAAAAATAAATAAATAAATATTTGTTTAACTCTAAAAATAAACTCATTTTATTGACCAATTCTATACACAAGAATAGTTAACTTTTTCAGGTTCTTGACACGACTGTGCTGATTCAGGTATCCCAGACATGTCCGAAATAAGAAGAAGATCCTCCCTCAGAAGATCGCTAAAGGCAAGATAGTTTAAATTGCATGAGATTTGATAATCATGTGAGACTATAACTATTTTTCAATTAAGTTATTTTAATTTATTTAGGGTGGGTGGATGTTGTTTTGGAAGTCAGGGCCCTGGACTGAGGCTGCTGCTGTTCAATGCCAGGTCAGTTTCCAACAAGGCCCCACTGATCCGGGACTTGATCCTAGAGGAGAGGGCCGACCTGGCATGTATAACTGAAACCTGGCTGGGCCAGGAGTGGGGTGTTCCCCTCACAGAAATGAGTGAGATTCCATATAATATGGTATTGTGTTTTCAATAGTTACCAGCTGATATTTCTGATATTGGAAGCTGTCACAAATCCTTCGGACTATTTGTTCTATTCCAAAGGTCAATACTATTCTGAAATGACAAACAACTCTTTAAAATGTAAGGATTGCAAATAAAAGAGGGGAAACAACCACTTCTTAAAGAAAATAGAAGGGTCATTAATAGGAAGGAGATAAAACATTTTTTGTAGTCTTGGCTTTGAGTCTACCTTTGATGGACTCTGATCTTTTTCTTGTTTAATGTTTAACAAGCTAATATCCCATAGTTAAGTTCGGGCTTAAATAATGGTAAAACAGGATGGTCAGACTTTTATTGATACAAAGCATATAAGATTTTTGGAACAACAAGAAAATCTATTTTGCAGGTATAGAATATTCATAGCTATGATAATGTTGATAAATAAGATAGTAAGTTGGTTCGCTGTAGTCAATATTTATTTTCCAAGAATTCCATCCTGCTCCATCCTGTGATTAGTTTACAATTCCCATATACAGGAAGTCCTCAATTTACTATCGTAATTAAGCCAGGAATTGAAAAGTCATTGTGGTCATTAAGCACGCCACGTGACTGCACCCAATGTTACAACGTTTTTGGTGGTAGATGTTAAGTGAATGTCACTGTTGTTAAGCAAACCCACTTAACCAACCTATATTTTTTTTGCCAGAAAATGGTAGTAAATGTCAGAAACCAGCAAAAAAGGCTTTGAAGTCTTTGAAGTTGAAGTCACAGGACTGCAGGACTGCAAATGGCCATAATGGTGAGACAGCTGCTAGGCACCCAGAATGTGATCATGTGACTGTGGTGTGGTGGTGGCTACTATAGCTTTTGGGGAGTCCATTGCAACTTTGTTCACTAAGAGATCAGTCGTAAATTGAGGACCATAATTAGAGTCTAAACAAGAGAATAACACCATCAAAATAATCAGAAACCATCACTTTCTGGTGCCCACCTCTTCAAGGGTAGATTCATTCTTTCATCTCCTCCTCCAAAACCCACTCAAAGACCCAAGCATTCTGTGTTCTTGGAAAACCTAATATGGAATCGGGTATCCTTATGCCAGGAGAATGGGAGGGCTAGAGAAGTTGTTCCAAAGGAAGGGGGCCATCACCAAAAAAGAGTTCCCATCAACTCTTTATTTAGACCAATAAATAATGCTGATAAACTGTGTAGTGTATATTCTTGCTCGATAACAAGAGGAAAATAAAGTTTCTTAAAATTGGCACTTTAGGTGTTTTTTTTAAGATGTAAAACAAAACAAAGATTTCTACTAAGCAGAATTTTTACATCTATAACAAACCATGTTTTGTGCAGCTTTCCTCTTCCCAAATCCTATATGTGGATGTTGTTGTGAAAAGCAGCTTCCTAGGATGAAAAAAACAGAGTGACATGTGGGTTAAGATGTAGCTCCATATCAACAGGGCAAATATTTGAGCTGACAAATCTAATTTCAGGTCTTGATTGGAGTTCTTGATTTGAAAGTAATGTTGATTCAGACTTCATAACAATCTATAGTTTGGCATTATAGCTAAAATAGCGTCTTACAAATGACACATTTTTTCTTCTTGACAGGTAAAATTGCCTTAATGTCAGTTTCACCAAGTCAAGCTTACTTCCTAGTGGTTTCATGGATATATATAGTCAATCATTTCCCAGAGGATTAAACATGGAATGACTGAAGTATTTTCATTCCTTTATATTACTCTAACTCTTGATTTTAAAAAAAGCTTTCAAGGTTCCTGTGTTGTTTCTTAATCCCACCAAGCTTGTTTGGCCAGATATGATAAAAGATAAAAGAATATGTGAATGCAGCAAATCTCTATAGCAAATAATGTTCAGTTCTTTTACAGGATATTGTCTCCCTGTTATGCCATATACTCATCACAGACTTCCATGATTGACTGATGGGATTTAATTTCTGTAGATTAACAGATTATTTACAGGAAAGCCATAAAATAATGAAAGTGCAATTAAAAATAATTAAAAAATAAATCTGACAGTTTTGTTTTTAAGGATGCATAATGGAGCACAACTGTTTGTAAAAGATGAGTAAAAGAAAAATAAACCTGTCTGGGGCTAAAAAGATCATAGTATGAACAGGTGTAGAGAATAAGGAAGATGGCCATCAGGATTTGCAACAGGTTCTATAATTAGACCCAATTTCAGTCAAAGTAATTTTAGCCTTCTTGTGGCATGGATTTCTTAGCCTGGTCTACCTTGTGGGAGCTGAGAATATGAGATGAGCTTTTCTGATATGAAGCTTCCTTAAGCAAAGTCTTGTCCTTGAATTAGATTACTCATCCACTGCCATGTGGAAGATGACCAGGCTGAGCCCAAGAGAGGGATCAAAAACATCATCAGTCTCAAGTCCCTTTACTCCCACAAGTCTAGCCCACCTTGAATTCTGTTGATTGTTATCTACTGCCAATTTGCTTTGACTGTTAGCAGCTCAGATTCTTGTGGAGTGCTGAAGCTTGCAATAAACCTATATATTCATTTGAAATGCCTGGGCTCCTGATGTCCGGCATTTGACCCCTCAATTCTCATGTTTCTGGGCTCAGTTGGCAAGAATGTCTACAAAGGGACTCCAAAGGTGCTGAGACGCAGAGTGGAAAGTTGGTCACCATTAGTATGGGCAAATCTGAAAACTGGCTATATTAACTATGTACAATCTATGAATATTTCCATCCATGAAATCTCGGTAGGTAATGTATACACATACACTGTAGTACTTTAAAGGATATAGAGATTTTGCAAATGATTATTTGTTTAATTTAGAGTGTTTATTTATTTATCAAATTGATGTGGCCACCCAGCTCACAAAGGATGACTCTCTGGGCGGTGTACAGCAAAACAAGTTTAAAAACAATAAACATGTCAAAGACAGTCATATTTTTTTAAAAGCCATACGCAAGAGATTCGATCAGCAGTGGAGCCACCTCAAGATCTCAAGATGTTTGCACTGATCTCAACAGATTTTAGGTGATACACAGCAATAAAATAAATGAAAAATACATAACCCTAAGACCAAAAATTACATGTATCAGAGGAACAACTTTACTCAAGACCCCCCAGGGCCAAAGCCTTGCTAGAATAAGGGGAACTCTTGATAGAATTCTCAAGAGGCTGTCACAGAGAAAGTTTGTCATCTAATGTAAAACATCTAGAACTTCACCATGCTGGACAGGCCTTCAGTTGGCCCTCTTTAGATGAGCAAATGAGATGGGATTTTCTAATTCAGATAAAGCAGAGCATTTCAGGAAAGGTTGATTCATTATGTGCCATCAAGTCACGGCCCCTTTTTACGATGTAAAAAGCAACATGGGGAGAAAAAACACCTTCTGACTATATCCTTCCATCAATGCTTACAATATTACCCTATCTTATTCTTCAACATGGAATAACTCCATCTCTGAGGTTGGCAATAATAAAAGAATCATGCTTTAACCTGTCCAAGATAGCAAGATTCAAGCCAACTCCTTGCTTCTGGCCTTGCCAGTAGCGGAGGTCAAGGCAGAGGAAAGAGTCCTGGCAGAATTAGGTGAAGTAAATGTGCCCTGAAACAACCTTGGATTGCAGCTGTGCAGCTTGAAATTGGCTACTGTGTGTGTGTATATGTTGCTAAACTATGAAAAATGCTTTATAACAGTTCCTTTGCTCCTTTTAAATATGCAATTCCTTGGTGGGCTAAAGGATTATAAGAAATATTTGATGTAAAATATTTGGTATGCTATGTATCTGCAAGTAGCAAACAGAATACCAGTTTTGGAGATTAGCGTTCCATGACCCACTCCACCATGTCCAGTAACTCACAGATGGGCCCTGAGCTTCAACTTCTCTTAGGCTAAACTAACAGCAGTTTGTTGGGAGGAATGGAAACTGGGATAAATGAGATCTTAGCTATTTAAGTCGTAATTTCTTCAACTCCTATAATAAGCCACAATTAGCTGGCTGTATACTATTTATTTATTTGATTTGTATAGCCACTCATCTCGTATATGTGACTCTAGGCAGTATACAATTTTTAAGGCACAGGAAGATATGGAATGCGAACAGCAGAGGCTGTAATATTAAAATTTACCAAATAAAGCAGATTCTAACCTACCATAATCTGTGAATTAAGTTTGTAGATATACTATCTTGATCAGAGGTGCTATCTAAGATATTTCTTGTTCCTTTTTTGCCCACCAAATTTTTTTTTGCCCAGCAGTGAGCTTCACAACCCAATGACATTCAATTATTTCAATTGTCTCTCAGCTGCCAAATGGGGTAGGATTATCAATTGTTGCCAATTACCTCTGAGAATACACATTGTAGATACATCATGTCATTTTACTATGTCTGCAATGAGCACAAACCTTTTAGGTATGAGATTTTAATACTAGTGGGAAGTGGAAAAAGGGAAACCCCCCCCAAAAAATATAAAAGATTGAGAGATCCAGGTTCAAATCTCTAGACAGCATTAAAACTCACCAGAAGGCTTTGAACAAGTCAGGGTGTCCCAACATAGCCTACCTTGGGTTTCCGAGATGTTTTCCAACTTTACACTTATAAAATTAAAATAATCTCAAATATATAACATTTACTGCTGGGTTCTGTCTGCCTCCTATGTAGGAGACTTTTGTTTTTTAAGTTGACAATTTGATACAAAATGTATTTAAGCATGTGACTCTCTTATTATATTGTAACATGCAAAATAAAGAGATAAAGATAAAATAAAAGAGAGCCAGTTTGGTTAAGACACTAGGCTAGAATGCAGAAGGCCAAGTTCTGTCTTAGCCATAAAAACCAGTTCGGTGGCCTTGGGCCAGTCACTCTCTCTTAATCCAACCTACCTCACAGGGCTGTTGTTGTGGGGAAAATAAGACGAGGAAGGTGTGTTGAATATGTTCGCCACCTTATTTGTAAAAATTATGAAGGCGGGATACAAATAAAATGAAGTGATTCATATTAAATCATCACAATTTAGTTGTTTTGCAGGATTAAGTGAAAATCTACATTTTCCCAATCTCAGAAACTTTAAGCAAGACCAAGGTAAAGATTCAGAGAAAGATGAAAGTTCCAGAAGACAGAAGAATAAAAAACTTGGGAATGTACTCAACGGAAGACCCCTGTTTAAATCGTTTGGTATTGTGGAAAGATTAAATATTTTAAATAGTTGCTCATGATTGAACTATTGATCATAAACTCCCAAGGACACTTAACTAACATTCCACAGATTAAACTAATCCATTCAGCTGTTCCAACTGTGCCTCCCTAGGCAGAGTGAAAGAAAGGGAGATATTAACTGGTGAAATCTGCTTCCCAGGCTTTTAGAATAGGAATTTTGGCACATGCTTCGGCAGGCTTGAGAAACATCTGGGGCACTTGGTCAGAGCTGAGCCTCATGAAAAGGATGTCACTGAGCTCTCTATGTACCCAAATATGACCTTAGCTTTGGTGTCATTAGAATCAGTTGTTTGGACAACTAGCAAACCTGAGTCCTCTTGTAAAGCAGGGGTGTCAAACTCATGGCCTGTGGGCCGGATGCGTCACGTGCTGACCCCGCTCCCGCCCGGTTTAGCGAAAGGGGGGAAAGTCCCGATACGTTATGTGACTATGCCGTGATAGCAATAGCAATAGCACTGTATTTATATACCGCCTATCAGGGCTTGCAACCCTCTCTAAGCGGTTTAC